>VZUI01082452.1:0-19614 GCA_013401135.1 Cettia cetti
GACTGGGGAAATCTTAGGGGTCTTTATAGGGCCCAAAGGGGTGTGGAAAAGGGTACGAGGCCAATCAGTAACAACAGATCTACATAAAATCCCGAGGGGGCTTGTGGGTCCCTAGAAAGGTCGCTGTGAGCAGAAGGTCGTTTCTTATCTGAGGGGTCTGGTCGAGGTTGTGCAATCCTTTTCCTCAGCAGGCCTCCCTCCAGGGAAGAGCCATTGGGACTCCGCCCGCCCCCACACTGTCCATCCCCATCCTACAAGCATTTGAGAAGGAGTCCTTGGAGAAGCAGCCTTGATGCTGTGTGAGCATCCTGCACAAACACAAAGCACACCACTCCAGGGGCTTCTGTGGCAAAAAGTTTACCCCACCAAAACAGAGGCAGGCAGGAGGCCTTCATCCACACTAGCTCCAGCATCTTTCTCTCTGGGAAAAATAATTCAGCTGCAATTTGGCAACTACTGAGAAAGAATGCAACATTAAGCACTGTTGAAGGAAGTTTCTCTGATAGACAGAGTGAGTTATTGTCCTGCTTAGTGTCCATTCATCATTTAGCAAGCAAACTTAAAAACAAGCAAACAAAGAAGCCCTGAAAGTGTCTTTCCCTTCCACTGGGAATGTGATATTTTAGATATTCCATTTTCCTGCTGAAAAGTGATCCTCACAGCAGTAGGGTCTCTGCTTACAGGTGTACACACATCTAAAATGAAGGGATATACACATCAAATGGGGTGCAATTTAATATATTTAAAATAATTTTCTGAGTTTTCTCTCTTTTTATTTTTTCCACCTGAAATCTTTGCAGACTAGTAGGAAAATTCAGAGATGTGAAAAAAAATCTAGTGGGAATTTTTTGAGCAATAGCCAACTAAGCTTTCAAAGTGGAGTGAAAATAAATTTTGTGCTCCCGAGAGAAAACTGCTACAACAAACTTGACATCACATTTCTCTTTTAAAAACGAACTAATCAAATACAACACAATCAATACAATTTATTGTGTGTCCTGTGGGAAAACACCACAGAAAAAGCATAAAAGGGGCATTTTATTTCAAGAGGAAGAAGCAAAACAACCAGTTTAAATGATAAAACCAAAAGGTAGTGATATCTGTGCGATGAGACCAGAGCTCTTCTGCACCCTTTTTGCAGAAAATCCCCAGTCTGATGGTAGATAAAAAGGTGATAGTGTGGTTTAATAATCATTGACATGAAATACTCAATGCTGTGACTGTATCTTTGCCATCCAAGGACAAATCAGGATCACTAGACTTATGCTGTGGCTTGAGACAGTTTAAGGTTGCGCTAATATTGGTGATCATAGTGAAATTAGGACTGATGTATGATTGCCTGTAGTTGGGAGATAGGATGAGCTGCATGGCCCTGAGATCCCAGAAAGCTGAGATTTCAATAATTTTCCTCAGAGTCAGTCTGCCTGCAGTACACTGGTTTGATGTGTTAAGTCAGACTGGAAAAAGAAACATCTACATTTGATAAACAAGCTTACATAGAGAAAACAAATAGTTTATTCCAGAAATTCAACTTTCAGCTGATGAGTTACAAGACACAAGGATACAGCTGCAGAAGGGGAAAACAAAACGCAAATATCAAGAAATTTTCAAGTGCTCATTCAGTATTTTTGTGGAGGATGTGACTAGAAGGGCTTAGAGGATAGAGAGATGGCTAAACCAGTATCTGCTTTTTCAAGACCCCTTTCTGCACATTTTTCTGGCAAGGCTTGTGTTATGAGATTAACAGAACATGGTAGAGAACATGGAAAAATACATATAGAATAATTTTGCCTTTGGCAGTCTGTTTTCCTGCATCTTGTGCTTCTCATAGAAACTTCTTAGGGAGGAGCACCCTGTTAAGCCTTTTGCATAGCCAAGATCTGAGCCTGGACTTTCCTCCTGAATGGTCAAGAAGCGACTCTGAGCTGCAGGAAGGTCTGCTTCTGCAGAGGATTTAATGCATCTTTTGGTCTGAATGTTTCCCTGCAAGGGAAAAAGAATAAAAAATAAAGCACCACTGCCACTAAAAAATGGCCCCATGGATGCTTCCCACATTGTTCTGAAATCAGGAACAGGCAAAACTCTCACATAAGCTGTCAGAAAAGCAGTTAGAAACCTGTCAAATTAATTTTTTCTGCATTTCCTTTAAAAAGTGTCAGAACTGACATATTTTCTGAAGGATTGGAAAAGATTTGCTTAGTTATGAGACTTCTCAACATAGGAGAGCTTTCATATAAGAAATTTCATAAGAGAATGTGAGCATCTTCATTTTCTCTTGTGCAAGGCAAGAATTATTTGATTAAGCTTTGGGCATTGCAGATGGACAGAAGAAAACAGAAAAGAAAAGAGAAGCAGAGAAATACAACCAATTTGTGTCTGCTTTGGAAGTCCATGTATTTAGCTCTTCACTTGTGTTTTCCTTGGCAATCTCTGCCCATTTTAATGTCAAATTCAAGTCAGAAAGATTAAACATGAGAAACTTTGAGATATCTTTGCAAGGTGCATTAATGATCAGTGAACATGGACTTTCCATAAAGTCACAATATCATTTGCAAAGAGATTTCCTAGTTGCTAGTGCTGTAGAGTAAAACGAATCTCCCTTGAGGGAACGAAAACATTAAAGGGGAAAAAAAAGGGGAAAAAGTGAAAGAGAAAAAAAACACAGAGCTTTTGAATGCCTCAAACTGTGTTCTTCTTTGGAGAATTTATACATCCATTGGGTGTGTTGTTTATTTTCACTGCCCAAGAAGGTACTTAATACTTCAACCTTTTTCACATCCTGTGAAACTGAGGCCCCTGCCTTGCTCAACAGTGGGCCCACATTATCCAATCCTTATCACTCATGTTTTTACAGAGGCTTTTCTTGATGTCTTTGACATCCCTGGCCACGTTAGAGTCCATTTCAGCTTTGTCTTTCCTACTCTCAACCCTGCCTGTTCAGACAGTATCTCTATATTCCTCACAGGGCACCCTTTCAATTTAAAATTATAAAGTAAATTTGATGAATTTTGTGTTCTCCTTCTGGCATCCAGCAATAGTAGATCCAGTTGGATAGAGAAGCTGTAGGTAAGATGAAGAATAGCAGTGCCTTGGAAGACCATGATTTTCAGGACCATGTTGTTTTTTTGATAATACCATGCTACTTAAACTCAAAAGTGCGGTTTCTAAGAGAAAGCAGACCATTCACATGGATTCTAATAGAGTGCAATAAAAAAAGACAAAAGAAACGAGGTTTTAAAATGCTGACTGTGGGTCAGGAAAACAATGATACCTGATTTTTTTCAACAAAGAGAAAGACTCAAGTATGATTAGAATTAATTGAATATGTCTGAAGATATAAAACTGTTAAATTCCAGACAAAGAAAATTATTCCTTAACTTGCATAAGATTTGGATAGAATAACAGAAGAAAGTAAAAAGGTTGATGCCATTTTTGATTGTTTAGGGCAGTATTTCCTATGTGTTTTTATTACCACAGATGATGAACGCCCCTTCACAGCAACTTCTGCTGCAGTAAAGTCAGTAGCCATAGCAGGACCAGAAAGATTCATGTATGGAGAATTGTATTTACTTGATAAATAAAGAAATTTTATCTCAGGTCACTCAGTTCCTAAAAGCTGAGTAGACACAGAGTCACAGTTAAAAAGCTGCTGTGTTCCAGATACCAATCACCTGATGCCTGTTGATAAACTCACTTATTGTAGTTCAAAAGGAGCAGCACATTTTCATATCATATTTCACAGAAACCTAGACAGAAATCCCTGTGCTAAAGATGCTTAATCAACTTTCTCATCTCCAAATATTAATATGGGAACTACAGCTTTTCTGAGTGCAAAATAAACTGGTGGATTTCTCTGCCTTATTCTAACCCAACATTTGAATGAATCCCTATATGCCTTGCCATCACAGACTGCAGGACTGCAGGAAAGCAGTCAGATCATTCCTCAGATGAAACACTCTTGTTTTCTCTTTGTAGAATGAGCCTTTCTTCCCTCATCTCAGGAATAAGAATGACATTTCTTTCTGTATGTTGTGATATGATTGGTCCAGTATCTCTGGCATGGCCAGTTGGAGGAAGAAGAAATTAATAAAGACAGACCAAGCTGATCCCCACTCCCACTATTGCACCCTTCCACCTCCCAGGAATTTCAGTTTCACCCATATCCTGAGCAAGAAATTATGTGGTTTTTCCCAGTGATTCCTGAGATAATTGTTTCCATGTATTTTTCTAGTTATTTTACTTCTGAATCACTTCAACATCTGAACCATGGCTTCCTGTGGAAAAGACTCTTGTATCAAAATAAGCTGCTGAATGGAATAGATAATGTCATTGCTTTTTAACTCAGTGGTTTAATTTGAAGTGGCTGCTTTCTATCAAAGGCAACCCTCGAGCAACTGAACCCAACATGATTTTATAACATTTGCTGTTCTGCCCACAAACCCTTCCTTCACACCCCTTCAGGAATAATGGAAGCTGTCAGAAATGAAGGATCCATTAAAATTATATTCTCTGCCCTAGAAATATGGAGTTTTGAGGAGGTTTTATCTTATTTTCAGGACTTCTTTGTAGCTGGATTCAAATGCAGATGTTTGGTGATCAGAAGTGGGTCCAGCAACTGAAGCCAGAATACAGAACACCTCAAAGAAATTGTTCTTTTATTTTTGAAAATGCTGAGGAACATTCGTAATTCTCTGGAGTTCTTTGCCCACCCCTCTTCCTCAGCTCTACCCACCTGCCTCATGCACATTCTTTGCTAAAGCTGACCCTAACAATGTGTATTGAGCCTATCTGTCTCCTCTAGATTTGAACTTCATGTTTGAGCTTCACATTTTATTAGCACAACTACCACTGAGAGACATAGACACATTCCAGCAGGTGCCAGATCACTCCATGTCAAAACTTCTGAAGGGTCCCATTCCTTTGTTCCCCTCTTCTCCCAATCCCTGCTACAATCTCATGGTTTCTCTTCTTTCTACCCTTCCTTCTTTCCTCTCTTTTCATTTTTTCCTGAGGTCAATAAGCTATTTTTTCCCTAATTTATCCTTCTGCTTAATTAATTTAGAGGGAGTTTTAGGAGTTGACTCAGATCAGCAAAGGCTCTGAAGGGCACCAAAACAACAACTAAATGGGTTTGCATATTCTTCCACTGTGGGATTTACTAGGATTATTTTGAGTATTCATCTTATACTGGCTGTTCAAACACAGTAAGAAGTTGTGCTTTTTTTAGAACCTTCCCTGTTTCAATTGTATCATCCTGCATTTATAAAGAAAGTGCCCAGTTAAGGTGACAAGTTCTTAAACAATATTGATAAATGGGAAGGGAAAGTCAAGCTTTGCAAAGGAAAACAATATCTCTCTGTTTTTCCATCTTCTTCCTCCATTATCCTTCAGGAGAGTGGTGGGGATACCAGTCTGTGACAGCAGGGATGGAAAAGATGCAACACCAAGAACTTTCTATAATTCACCAGCCTGAGGGCAGCACAGGAAGACTAAGCCATCACACCCGGTAGCCAGGTAGCATTTTTTAACCTGTTTATTTCATTAAACTGCCAGATGTTTTGTGTGATGGAAAATTACCCAATGGCTTTTTTAATCCCTGCAACTCTGAGTTGCACTGTAGACAGAAAATTGTGTTAAACACATGGCTTTAAAATGTGTTGGAAATGGAAAGTTAAGTAGGAAAGACAGCAATAAAGATGTAGTGCTTCTCCCTTCCTCAGATGACAAGGAGATCAAGCAAATGTTTCCTCACAAGGTAATCTTAACAGCTTGTTTCAGAGAAGAAGAGTCAAAAAAAAAAAAAAGAGATGTTCTGCTAAGGATGGGGTCAGCAGCCGGTCAAGACTCAGGGCTCTCAATAAAGGTGTCTAGAAAGAGAAGGTGTGAAGAGATGCTGACAATCTTTAGTATAATTAGGGAAGGAATTTTTTTTCAGTAATTTGTTTAAATACAGCTAGTTTGTTTTGTTTTGTTTTGACAAAGAAACATCCTAGGAAGGTTAAAAATCCCCTTCACTTTACATAGGCATATTTCAGAGAAATCAGAGAAAATAGCTAAGCTTTGTGTCACTATGCAGCAGGCAAGACATTTCACTACTGGAAGAGGAGGAATCTGGATACTCTAGGGAACACTGAGAAACATAAAAACTGCAATTGAGCAACTACAATTCATTTCACTGGCTTTCTAATGGAGCAAGGTAGACATAGCATCAGTTGACTCTGAAAATGTGTATCCACTAATAAACACAGAACTGCTTTCAGCATTCTTGTGCAGGATTTGAATTTTCTAGGGGAATACCAAGGCAAAACTTGGAGAAAACAGATAATTAGCCCTCAAACCAGCTATGCACTTAAACCAGTACACTACTTGAAATGAAATGGGATCACCTTAGGTATTATAAACTGTCTTTTCCTAGATAATCTATCAATGTGATATACTGTCTGAATACTAATTAAAGTCAAAATCATGTGCCTGGTTATTGCCTTCATGATTTCATCCTGTCCCCTCAGAATTAATTCTAAACCAGGACTATCTGAGTCCTGGCTTATCGTATTTTTCCAGCCTCTAAACAGGTCTCAGTAGAAGGTATTTTAAAAAAGAAAAAAAAAAGACAAAAAAAAAAAAAAAAAAAAAAAAAAAGACTGAAAAAAAAAAAAAAAAAAAAAAAAAAAAAAAAAAAAAAAAAGACTGATTACTTTTGCCTTTTAAAATTTACTTCTTCTAAAATTGCCAATCAACAAACTCAGTTTTCCACGTGAAAGTTCAGGCCAGGTTAGTTATTTCTCTTGCAAAGGCAGCAATAAAAAATCAGCTGATTGTGAGCAGGGACAGCTCCCAGCTCCTGTTGCTGTCAGTGTGCTGGCACTGATGAGTTACTTGCAGTTTATTTCAGTCAGCAGAGACAGCAGGTATGACTCTGTGTGCACACAGAAAGGAATGCTCAAGTCAGAGCAGACCATTCTCTTCAAAGGCAATTTTCAGTGTAAAGTTACAATTTATCATGTTCCTGGGAGGGGAAGAAAAATTGCTGTAATGCTTCTCTTGTTGTATAAAGCAAATGCAGTTTGATTAGGTGATTTGGCTTTTAAACTGAATCCTGGAAAACAATGATTGAGGTGTTACTGAATACAGCTGACAGAGTGGGAAATTAGAGACAAAATTAGCTGCATTCAAATATTTTCATGATGGAAACAGAATTTAAAAAGGTAGGTAAGGTGAAATTGCTTAAATTATGAGAGTCCGATAAGCAATATTCCAATATTCTGCAGACTGAATTTCGCTGTCTTTTGCTTGAATTCTTTAAAGATTTTCTGCTTTTTGAAAAAATTGATTAATTATTTTTTATTCCCAGTGTAGAGAAGGAAATGTGAGATGTTGAAAACTTTAATAGGGTCTCCATTTCATTTTTATCTTTGATTTAATTCTTTGAATAACATAACCAGAATTATCAAACTTTCTGAGAAATCATTGGGGGTTTTTTGCCTGAGTACTGTGTCAAGATTTTTCTAATGCATATTGCTCTATGGATATGTTGCCATTGGCATTGATGGGGAGACATGGGCATGCTCAGTCAGCAACCACCACAGGCTAAGACAGGATCAAAAATGACTGATATATATTCTTCTATTCTGTGAAAATGAGACTGATTTAAATTGTGATACAATCCATGTACCACTTGCATCTGAAGAGATGCAGAAAACCACACACAAAGTTTATAAACAGAGTCAAATTGATTTAATACTGACAGAGGACAATGCCTATGCAGAGAACTAATATCATGACTGATTAAAAACTAATGCAGTTGAAACTGTTCCAAGAACTGAACTTAAATCTTGATATGTGCCATGAGCCACAAGTCAGGGCGGCTGTTTGATTCGGTGTCTTGCCCTCAACAGCAGTCTGTGCCATCAGCAGGTGCAGGATGTCCTTTGTATCAGAAGTTATCCTAATAATGGTTTAGCTGGAAATTTTTTAAACAGAAACTTCACATCCCTTCTAAAGTGTTCCTGATTTTATGGTGCAGCTTTGTGTGTCTTCTCTGTCTACCTTTTACCACATGAAGCAGAATTAGCCTAGGAGGGATGATAGGGTGGACATTATTTATATATATTTAGTAGTAGGAGAGATCTGCATTTGTTCTGGTGCTTCAGGTCCTTAATTGATTGTAAAATTTGAAGTTTCCTTCAAATTAATTGCATGTTATTAGTTTCATTTGTAAGGAAAGTGAAAATCATTCCAGCTTTTGCATTTTGTTGTTCTGGGAACTTAAATCTATCTCAATATAGAAAGGTGAGCCTTCTGATAACCAAGAATGGACAGAAATTTGTCATGGGCGGTACCTTGAGGCACGATGAAGAGCTTAGCTTGAAATACTTAACCTGCATTCCTGCTGAGGAACAATTTTCTTCATTTTCCTGTTTTCCACTCTTGAAAATATTCATACAGAATATTTGCACTCGAAGGTGTTTGCAAAAGGTAGAATTAGACAAGAAAATATTCTTTGGGTTCAAGGCCTGTCCCAGGAAGTATGGAAGGGTGTGGCAAATTCTGAAATCGAGCCTGACAAAAGGAACTACACCTAATATGATTGCTGGTGGTGTTTATGCAGTTGACGTGAGAGGGTAAGAGGGTGAGAGGATGACAGTGCCATGGTGTCATCAGACATTCATATTTTATTTAATCCCTCATGTTTCAAGCCTACATACATGAGGAAAATGTACTGAGGGAATAATGGCCCTCTGGATTTCTTGGCTTTTTTTACTGGGCCTTGAAAATGAGACAGTCGTCACTAAAGCAGAGTTTTTTGCCTTTCTAAATCTTCCTATGGAAGCTGCACTCATAACACAGAGACAGACTCTGCAACTCTGTCTCTGACAAGGAAAGCTGACAAGTCAATTGACAAGAAAAACAAAACTTAATTTTCATCTCTTTGAAAGGAAAGCCACATTTCTAATACAGCAACTGGTAATCTTTGATTTGTCTTGACTTTCTGAGATATGCAGAAGTGTTGGTTTTGTCTGGTATGTGATTATTTTTCTTCTCTCTAATTAATCTAGTGAAAAATTACTTGTATCTTGAAAAATCATGGCTGGAAAAGATTGCAATGTAAAGGCTTAAAACATTAGAGAAGAAAATTCTCTTTTGTTGCCATTTTGGACCCTGTTCAATATTGGTTTCTTTTTCAAAACTCCTGTTAGGACTCACAAAAAGCTAAGTACATAAGAATCAGGGAGTATCATAAGAATAAACTTAGTATTGTCATTGCTCTGAGTGAATAACTTTTAAAAATCACTTTTAACATCTCTCCTTATACTGTATAGCAACAACAAATTCCAGCATTTTTAATGCCACACCAAACACTCTCTTTTTCTCCTGGATGTGGAGATTAATGCCATTAACAAATGAGAAAAGTGGATGCAACTCATTTATACCTGTTGATAGCTTCAAATTATCAGTATTTAAAGGAAATATTCAGCTAGAACTTTCTATTTTCTTACGAGGAGAAGGCTTTTCTTGGTACCATCCATCATAGCTAAGATTCTGCTGGGAATGCATCTGATATATTGACATTTGCGGTCATTACACTGCAACTCACTAAAAGATTTCCTTAAACAGCAGGATTTTCACATGAGACTGCAGCTCGTATTTGAAAATTGGTGTTATTTGAGAGGTGCTTTCTGGAAAACTTAAGATCTGCATTTTCGTTTTTAAATAATAGGTTTAGTTTTGCCAGAAATTTGATGAAATCTGCCCTGCATATGAATTGCAGATTGATTTGTTGACAATGGTGGGAAGAGAGGAAATGGAAAGTATGCATGGTTTAAGACACTTATTTTACTCATTCCTCAGGGAAGAACAGGGATGTGGGAGATCCGGTAGTAAAACTTTGTTCAAATTCTACATAAAGGATGTTTGGAAATGCCAAGCCTCACAAAAGACCCAGACCTTCTGTCCCTAACTTTTCATTCATTCTACATGGAGGGAAGCTTTTTCGCTAAAACAAAATCTCTCACCATAGCTGGGAATCCATATGTTTTTCTCTTTCCTAGAGGAGACTGTGTCAGAGCAATTTCTCAAAATCTCCTGGTGTTGCAGCTTCCTAGTGACACTTTTAACTCATCTATGAATATACAGACACGTTCCCTATCCCATAGGATAAATCAAGGCCGTTGCCTGTGGCTGCTATAACTACCCACAGAGGACCTATACTTCCTGAGGGGTGTTTTAATCCTGTCAACTCACTTTCTGAGCACATTTGATTTGTTTCTTGTTTCATTCCTACCATTTTATAAGGTTTTGTTTTTTCATTAACTCAATCATGAGTTGGAAATATGCATGCGTCCCTCATGACTGTGCCCCAGAGAGGGGCAATAATGCACAATAATGATTTGATTGATGCATTAGAGTGAAAACATTAGAGTCAAATAATGAGATACTATTATTATAGTACTACCTATTACATCTATAATGATATAGTACCATACCAGCTTATTGGCTGTGTTGTGTGTGTGTATATATATGTATATTTATGTGTGTGTATATATATATGTATATATATGTATGTATATGTATGTGTATATATATGTATATGTGTGTATATATATATGTATAATACATGTCTATTTTACACAGATACTATTTATTGCTTATTTACACAAGTATTATTTATTATTTTACATAGATATTATTTAATATTGCTATAATTGTAGCATTACAGTCTCCCAAAGAGATGAAAACTGAAACATTAGTATCTGAGTAACTCAAGTTCTAACAGTAATGTACAGACCTGAAGAAAATCTGAAGTTCATAACAACTTGTGCCTGAGTTTTGCCCTTTGCCTGGATGCTCTCCACGTGGTCTCTGTGTTATGGCCTGGGACCAGTAGTTCTTGCTGCTGGAGCAGCACAGTGTTGCAAAGCAGGCATGTCCCCAGAGCTTCCCTGTACTGTGAGAGATGGGCACTGGCTCTTTAAATTAAGGGAGGAGGTTTTTTAAATCTTAAAAATATGGAACCTAACACCAAAACTTCCAGTTTTATTATCAATATGATGGCCTTGATTTTCAAGGGCACCTGTCTCACAATAATTCTTACAGACTGCAGGCTGGAATCTTTGTATATTTTAATTTGCTCTAGCAAGATGTTGCTTCTTAAAAATAAATAACATGTTAAAATCCAGGTATAAGGCAGTTATATTAAAAATAATTGGACATCTAGTGTATTTTGACATCTAGTGTATTTGTTTCTCAAAACTGACACACAAGCTAGAGATAGAATCATAGAATCAGTAAAGCTGGAAAATACTTCCAAGATAATGGAGTCCAGCCTTTGGCCAAACACACCTTGTCAATTACACCTTGCCACTAAGGGTCGTGTCCAGTTGTTTCTTAAACACCCCTGCCACAACCAGCAAGGATTAAACCCACAAAGTAACAGCAGCCTCCACCTCACTCCTTTTCCCGCTTCAATTTTAAAAGTAGGTTTTTGATTTTTTGGTTAATTCTATACCTGATTTGATGAAACTTATTTCACGATGTTAAACATTTATCTCTCTGCAAGTTGTTAAGTACAGCTGAATTTGTATTGAAAATGGAAAGGTAAATAAAGATGATCGCATCAGGTCTTTGCTAATTCTGTTTTAAGGAATTTCAGAATATGGACAATGCTTGGAAACAGTAGAATATTTACTAAGGAACAGGACTTTCCTGGATGGTGAGAAAGGAAGAGGTACATATTAATAATTATAATGGCAAGAGGTAAATGTTAATAATTATAATGGCAAGAGGTAAATGTTAATAATTATAATGGCAACTATGAATATAATAACTGCTACTGACAGCAATAACCAATTATTTTGCTTTTTAATTTATACTAATTACCTGAAGAAACCACAGAACAGATTCTTGATTGGTACATTTCTTGGGACAAATTGTGAAAATTAATTAATTTCCAAATTAATTAATTCCAAAACTTTCAGCTGATTAAGTGGTATTATGCTCCTATTCTATTTTATATGAGAAGTTTTTGTATGACCAGAATATCTTGAATTCAATAAAAGCAAAATAATTTAAGTGAGGGTGTTTTTAATTACAGGAAGTAAAGCCTAAAAGAAGGATGACATTTTTCAAATCTTTCCCCTTTTTTTTCCCCCTAAGTAGAGATTGAGTGACTATTTGATACTGCTGAGCAACAGGGCAATGATTCAGGCAGGCACTTGAAAACATGCCTAATTTTAAGGTATGCATTTGCTAAATAAAGAGCCAGCTAGGACTTGTGGGATCCTCATTTAGTTTTAAACCTGATTCAGTACCCTTTGTGTATTGAAAGTCAGGAAAAATGAACTAACCCAATTCTGATTCTTAATGGTGAATCCAGTTAAGCAAGTATGTGGATGTTTAAAGACTTTTCCAATTTATGCTTTCTATTTTTGTGTCACTTATGCTGTGATTAAAATAAGGATATAATGGACATACATTGTGCCCAGATTATTTCTGCATTCAGGAGCATTTATTTTCCTGCTTCCCTGTATTTCTTGGGGTTTTCTCTTTCCCTGGTGAGTAAGATTTCTTGTACAACTTTGCAATAGTATAAGAACTAACTTCTTCTATATAAGTTTTATTGATAAAAAAAATTAATAATATAAACATGGCTCTGTCTTTCAGGTTTTTTTGTGTTGTGTGAGATATTTTTCTAAGGTTAAATGCAAACTCCAGCTTTGCCTGTAACACCCCTGTAGCCAGTTTTCCCTTGGTCAGTGTGAAGCTGATTGCAACAGCAAATGTGAATGGATAGAAATCTATGTCAGTAGCAGAGAGGAAAGGAAAAAGCTGGGATATTTGCACTTACTGTGAGAGAAGTTTCAATTCCAGAATTATAGGGATGTGAAATGTCATTGTTTATGCACAATGAAGAAATGCCATTGTGCTGGTGCAGATTTTTGTCTTTTGTTGGGTTAGAAAAAGACATCACACAACAGAAAACCCCAGGATCTTTGTCTTTCTTCACATCCTTGTGTGGTCTAGAAGATCTCTTTCACAAAGATGGTCAGAGGGCTGAAGCTCCTCAGTATGAAGACAGACTGAGAGAGATGGGAGTGCCCAGCCTGCAGAGAGAAGGCTTCAGGGAGACCTTATAGCCCCTTCCAGTGTCCAAAGGGTCTTTAGTAGAGCTGGAGAGGGAATTTGTACAAGAGCCTGGTATTACAGGACAAGGGAGAATGGCTTCCCACTTCCAGAGGGCAGGGTTGAATGGGATACTGGGGAGAAATTCTTCCCTGTGAGGGTGGTGAGGCCCAGGGATAGGGTGTCCAGAGGAGCTGTGGCTGCCCCATCCCTGGAAGTGTACAAGACCAGGCCAGACAGCAACCTGCAATAATGGAAGGCATCCCCAGTCACAACAGGGAAGTTGCACCAGGTGACCTTTAAAGCACATTCCAACCCAAAACATTCTGTGATTTTGTGATGACTCTATTACTATTGCATTTGGCTCCTCTTTTTCTTTTAGTTCTCTACAATTTTGTGAACAAAACCAACCCTTACCCACCGCAGGAGGATCAAGTTGCTTGAGCCCAGCTCCTAAACACATTCCATCTGTGGCAGAAACCATTCTTTGACATTTAACCTGAAATGTAGGCAAACAGCTGCTGCAGATAAAATTAATCAGAAAATCTTCCATTGAGCCATAAGGCGCAGAAAGGACCCCCTGGCTTTCTAAACTCCATCTTGGATCGAAGCCTGGGTGTGACTGCATTCAATCTTTGCCCCAGAATTAGGCAACAGTTTATATTTAAAGAATTATACAGGTGTAATTGAGTCTTTATATGGCTTTGTCCCTCAGCATTGAGGAGGGCATACCAAATATATTTATACAAAGAATAATTTATTTATATTTATTATAGTGATGATTAGACTAAAAGATCATCAGAATTATTTACTACACAGCGTAGGTATCTATAACTCTTAGTATAATGCACTATTTTTGAAGCAATATTAAAGCTAGCAAAAACCAAAAATTCAGAAGATATTGATGCCACTCACCCACACCAATGACCGTGGGCCAATCTCAGACTCAGGAAGTAACCCTGTTCAAGGGAGGAATCTCCACACTGGAAGGAGTGTATTAAAGGTCCCTGATACTAAAGCGTGGGAATTGTTAAAGATAGGACTGCCAATCCTTTGTCTTCAGGACAGCTGTGTCATCTCAGCAGCTTTTAGGTAAGATATTGATAACATTTTGGTTCCCTTATCAGGTACTTTAAGAGTTTGTTCTTCCTCATGATGTTTAACTTTAGGAATGATGACTCAGGCTGATTTCAGGTTCTTCAACATCAAACACAGCATGCCCCCCCCACCCCCCTCCATCCACCCCTGGTAACTTTGCAAATAACAAGTTTGGAGTTATTTTACCCCTGTTCCAGGTGGCACATCCAGTAACAGAATCCACCCCAAACCACCCTCAATTTAAAAGGGCCAAGAACTGCTGTGGCCACTGTATCCTCAGCCAGGGGACAAGCTCAGGCTCTGCTCCTGCGTCATGGCTGTGTCCCCAGTTCCCTGGGGCTCTGGAGACTTCAAGAGTTGGAAACAGACATCCACAAATGCTGGAGTCCCATTATATCTTTTATCACTGGTGAAAAAAAAGAACAGGGTTCTTCTACTAACCTTAAATACTTGTTTCATTTCATTCAAGTGATAACATTATGTGATTTCATGTTAAACATCACTTGTTCCTGCTGGTGGTGCAGAATTTGTATGAATTAGACAGTGAAATCATGACATCAAAGTCATGTTTTTTTAGAAGCACTGATCACCAGACTAATTATTGGTTTTTATTATCAATGCCATAATGTACAGAATTATAGCTACAGTGAAAGTTGGAACTTTGACCCTAAACCCTAAATCACAGCTCAGAATTTAGGTGTAAATGTTTACGCACATTGGTTTATGCACATTTACAACAATTTTGTTCTACTTTCATTCAGGAAAAAAGTCACGTCAGGACCAGAAGAAATGCCTGATCATTCCTGTAAGATCTTCATGGACCTCCACCTCCTCAGAGGGGTATGCATGAAAAACATTTACCTATGTTTTGTGAACAATGATTGAAGAGCTGTGGAGAGAATAACTTAATGCCCAACCTTACTGTGAAAAATAGACAAAATTCCTCAAACTCCTTTTAATTGATCTGTTGTGCTTTAATCTTAAAGCTGTCCCATACATCAGCTTTGACTCCCATGAAATCTCAGTCCTTTATAAAAAAGGCAGTTCTGCTTACATTTATGTTATGGAAAAGTTGCTGTTCTTTTCAGGAACAATAGGAATTGATCCACACTAAAGAAATCCATATATTGGAGATAAATGAAAGCTACACAGAGCTGCATTGAGCACTTAAATTGTTCTGAAATGCTGTCTGTTGTTGCACTGATAGGCAGAGACTCAAGCTGAAGACTTGAATGTAGATAAAAAAGCAAGCTTATAAAGAAAAATATTTAAAAAATAAATATATAAGAACATTACATGCCAGTTCATTGCCTCTGGCATATTTGCTTATTTTATGTTCTGCACAATTGTTACATAGAATATTATAGACCACCTCAGGTTGGCATGGAAATTGTCCTGTAATAGTGGATGAGGATTTTGCCTAGATTGTACCTGTGTTTGAAACAGCTGCTCCAATTACAGCAATAGACTGTATTTATAAATGAAATCCACCAGCTCCTGGGAAATCAGTTCATTCTAAATGCTTGTGTCTGTGTTTCTAGCAGCACAGGCTATTACAGGACTGGTAGAGCCACTGCTCACTCTCACAGTACTTTCCCTAGAATCCTTAGTGACATTCATTCTCTAAATTCCTTTTGTCAAAGCTTCCAGTGGTATGGTCTTTGGACTTCTTAGGATTGGTCTGGTAGTGCAAAACAAAGAGAGGATTTACAGCTCATCTTTCCAGATGCAAAGACAGATGAAAAATGGAGCTCTCTCTGAGCCAGCTGTAAAAAAATGTAGAACAAAAACCCAGAGAGACCAATGACTGCTCCATGCCCTAGCAATTCTCAGTTTCAGTGACATGTGGGAACGTTTGGACTGGTCCTACCTACAACAACTCAGGGAAGTGATGATACAAACAAAATCATGGGCAATTAATATTGCATGTAATCCAGGATATCTACCTTTTCTCAACAGAAAACACATTTCATACCTCTTTCAAGCCCAGCAGAGTCTACAAGATCAGTTAGATACATTTATTTCACTGAGTGTGCTATATGGTCACAGAATACAGGTTAATATCTAAAGCTTATTTCTGGAAAATAATGAACATCTAATACACACTTTGTTGCCTTAGCTCTGCTATCTACATTGCAGGTTAATTCATTACTTTACTTACAAGCTTCTGCACATAAGTAAATGAGTTCAGTTCTTCTGCTCCTTTGCATTCCATCTGCTCTTTTACACATCTGAAAACCCCCTGCAAATTTGGCTGTTACGTCAGTATATGAGTGCCAGGGGAAGAGAGAAGGAGTACTTACCTTCCAGATCATTATTTTTATTCCCAAGGAGGTTAATATTAAAAAATGGCCCTCCACAGTCATAGAAAAATTTGGCTGGAACAAAATAAAAATCAACCACCAACATTTCTAATACACACATCAACTTTATATTGTCACCACCTTGAGATATACATATTGCACATAAAGATCTCCAAGATTTATATCACAAAACAAAACTTTTTTATCCACTAAAAGGCACAGTATTTTTTCATTTAATTACGAGTCACTCAAAGCAAGATTTCGCTGTTTGTGGTGATAATTGATATCCAAAACATAATCAGTCAGTCAGCACTACCTGACTGACAGTAAGCATATGTTTGAAACCCTCAATGCTTGGTTTAGGCCAGCAGCCCTTGGAGATTTACCTGTGTTAAGAACTGATGTGCAACACAATTATTTTATCTGAAAAAGACCTACACCACTTTTGGGAAAATAAATCAACATTTTTGTTATGATACACAGCAAGTTAATAACACTTCCAGATAATAATACACAATAATCAATTTTTAATTTATTGCCAAGGTTTCAGGCTATGGATTACCAGCAGAAATATGTTAATAGAGTGTATGGGTCAGATTAAGATCACTAATATTTAGAGTGCAATCCCACTTAAAATAAAATATTTAATTGGTTATAGGTGTTGTGCTACCACAGGAATTGTTAAGTTGAAAGAAGCCACAGGAAGCAGACTCATCCTGTCCAGCTTTTACTGACACTTTTTGAATCAGTTTTTTTCATTGCAGCAGAGTCAAGTGACTTGACAGGTTTTTCAATGTAATATAGAAATATTTTTGGTGGTGTGAGGAACTCTGGGAGCAGAAAAGACAGTGTTTTAAGGCTAGAGAACTCAGAAGTCTGTCTCCATGAGAGAGAAGCACAGTCTCAGCACCTGTGCTTGACTGTGGTGCATTTCATCAGTCCTCTAAAGAGTTCTGGGAAAGAATTTTTCCCCTCTTGTTGAGGGAAGATGGATAGGCAGCCTCCTTTAACTGCCTTTGCTTCCACCTTCCCTCCAAACACACAGAACGTGAAGACTACATAAGAAAACAGTTCTTCATAAAATTCCCAATGCACAGTCTTTCAAGCCAACAATTTCTTTGAGGGCCTGATTTTTTTGTTTTGCTGACAAGGGCAGTAACAGTAATATATTGTTTGGTTCTTGGTGGATATTATGATCATAACTCTACAAATCCTGTTAATCCCGCCACAATATTGTTGGGTATTTGCCTGGGGAAATGTAGAGATATCTATAGTACCCTTAAATCTTTTCCTTTCCTTTTTCCTCCTCTTTTTTTTTGTTTTTTGTTTTTTTGTTTTGTTTTGTTTTGTTTTGTTTTTTGTTTTGTGTTGTTTTAGAGTGGCAGTGATCACATAGTGTCACACAGTAAATTATTCCTAGGGCTTACGGGGATCTGACATTGCTGTATGTAAAAAAATTGTGGAAGCAGAAGTAGATCAAGAGGGTAAGAAATTAAGATCCTCTTAGAGTAACTGTGACTTCACCTCAGTTGCCACAGCCAATTGATGTCTGGAGGACTGGTGTGGGATTTCATACCAGTTCATCAACACAGAAAATGCATGGCAGCACTTGTTCTGGTGAGAAAGAATTTGAGGACTCTGTATTGAGTATCTTTTAACCCAACACAATGACAGGTTGCTGGCAGCAGCTGCCAGGCTGGTGGAGGTTGGTGGATGAGACACCAGGGCCAGTTTTGCACCAGTCAGGCAGGATCTGTGCCTCTCCATCTCTTCAGCACTTGCCTGATTCCTGTCCCAATTAGTTGATAACTGTTTGTCGCACTGCAGCATGTAGGTTTCCTACATGGTGGTGTTTTGCCTCATACCTGTTCTGATCTTGCAACAAGAGCTGTAAACCTATAGATCAACCCAAACATCAACAGAAAAGGAGGATCATATTAATTAATCTGCATTGTAAAGCATTAAATCAGATAAGCTTTTCAATTAATAGTTCAATTTCTTTTGACTTTAATTTGAGAAAAGAACAGTATTTACAGCCTGGAGATATTAACTCCTTTATGCCTTTTTTAATGAAACAGGACACTCCCACAGGCTGTTCCTCTCTCATTTCAGCTCTCAGACCTAAAAAACTCCTCAATAGAGAATGACTTTCCTCTGGGAGAAAAACACATTGTGTTTCTGACACCTGGATAAGATTCAAATCCTTGTTCTTAAAAATGAATTCAGCAGTGTACACAGAAGCTGGTATTTCTAATGAATATTTTTTATTTAGAGACATCTGTCTTGGGAACTGTTCATAAAAGACAGGGCTAGACTTCAAAATTTATGCAGATTCTTGGCAGGATCCTAACTTTTACTGTTATGGGAAGAAGTATAGTGAAGTCAGGACTAGACCTTTTCTTTTTTTCTTTTTTGAGCCTTTGTGAGCAACCTCCCTCACCACCACCTGTGCATCATGTATATTTGGACCATTATACTTGGGAAATTACAATGTTTATGTCCTCACCAACAGCACCAGTCCCCTTCACAAGCACCTGAGGATAATGCCTGATGACAGGCTTTGGGAGAGAAATGGATACTGCATTAGGCTAAGAATTAAAGGCATTTCAGAGCAGCACAGCTATGTGTGCATCAGCCTGCCGTTAAATGTTGAAGAGAAACAGAACCTTTGCAAAATGCTGTATCACCAAGCTTTGTTTTCTCTTCTGCATTGTAAAGCATGTTTTCTTTCTTGCTGACTGTGAAAAGCAAAGGAGATTGGCTGATTTTGCCAGCAGCATTTGGATGCAGCCAACATCCAGGGAGCAGCAGAATTTCCTTTTCAAAAGAGTGAGGGCTGTGAGGTTTTAGCTCCACATCTGGGCTGCCCAGGCTGCCAGGGCAGAGAACTCAGAACCGAGTCCTATGTCTCATCATGTCAGATGACCTGCACACCCATATTCACAGCCAATACACCCCAAATTCAAAAGGAACTAAAACATTAAAAACAAAACAAAAAACAAAAACAAACAAAAAAACCCACACAAAAAGTTAAACAAAAACCCCACACAAACACCTCCCACAAAAACCACAAAAAAACCCACCCCAAAACCAA
>VZUI01082464.1:0-17740 GCA_013401135.1 Cettia cetti
CAGCCTTCAGCCTTGGAGTCAGAAATTTCATGTAAACAAAGTAATGTTTACAGAACTCTTTATCATGTTTTTACATACCTTTCTGTGAAAGGACAATTGATGGACACTTTCTAAGACCAGTGGAGTTGAAGAGGTTGAACCTCAGTCTTCCAATCTGGTCTCTTTTTTAGAAATCTATATAAGCCTTAAAAAAAATTAAACTTCCTCTTTTCCCGCTTCGACTGTGTGGTGATCACTGCGTCTCCCTTGGGACAGCATTGCACCACAGCTGATGACAGCTTTTACTGAAGCAGCTATGGACTGATAATATTTAAGTTTGAGAAACTGCAGTAAGACCAGCTGCAGACTGGAAATCCCACCTTTCATACAAACAGGTTTTGACTTGTTTGAGGGAAGTCTAGCTGTAAGTAAACCTAGAATAATCTCCTCCATCAGTGAGGTCCAAAACAAAATGGTGGCAAAGAAAAATGACAGTTCATCAACAGCTGGATACAGGTTTACTGATAGCATAGCTTCATGTGTCCATGCAGGCAGGGGACTGGCTGGCTAAGAAGCTCTACAGAGAGAGACTGCTGACTGAATCACCAGTACATCTTGCAGAGATGAAGGCTAATTGAATTATTGGACTGCATTTTATAGGATTAGAGCCAGCAGGTTGGAGGAAATTGTTTTTCTTTTCTACTTACCAGTTGAGAGTCTTCATCTTGAATATTGCACCACTTACAGGCTCCCTGCTGCAAAAGAAATATTGATAAGTTGGAGAGAGTGGGTAGAGAAGTTAGCCTTGAGGGGAAAAAACCACTAAAGCAGGATCTAATTGCTCTTTTCCAGTTTCTAATGGGTGACTATAGAGAAAGCAGTGCAGAACTATTTTCAGGTAGAAATTAAAAAAGCAATTGGTGCAACTATTTGCAAAACCAGAAATTCTGACTGAAGAAAAAGTCATCATGAAACTTGTTAAACACTGCAAGAGGTTGCCTCAGAAGGTTGTGGAATCTGTCCTCAGAGATATTTAAAACTTGATTGATTATAGCTCTGAGCAACCTGATTTAACTTTGAATTAACTATGCCTTGACTAACTGACTTCCAGAGGTCTCTTCTAAACAGTTGCATGGTCTTGGAGCAAGGTAAGTAACTAGAAGCAGATTGATGAATGCTGTCTCACATCCAAGCCAAGTTTTAGTTAATTTATGGGTTCACATAAGGAAGCTAATCCAGATATGTCATGCACATGCTGTGGGTAACTCATAACACTTGTAGGTCAATGCACTCCTTCCTGTCCAGGGTCTTCACGTGCCAGCTCTGTTCTCCTATCTCTGTCACAGTCCTGCCCAGCAACATGCAGCCTGGCTTACACACAATATCCACCATCTAGGAAGGCTAAAAATATTTCTATCCTGCTCTTTATGATTCCTGGGATGTATCAATTTTCAAGGGCCAAACCTGTAGCAGATTTGGCACTATCTGCATGCCAAGAGTATCTCTTTTGCCACTGTATAATCATTACTGAAAGTCAGGTGCTGGACCAGCTAAAAGATTTTGCTGGTTCCCTAAAGGAAGTTCTGGCAAAATAATGCTATTAAGGTAGGTGGCCACTGCCCACCTCATCTTCTCTTGATCTGTGTAAATACCTGAAAAATTATAAAATAACTGTCTTGCCAGATTTATCTGGAAATTCTGAGGAATGCAAGACTTTGCTGACATTTCTAAAAATTAATTAACAGAAAATATATTCTCCAAGCATATTTTGTCCTGGGTTCGTTTAGCATAGGTATATCTGCATGCGAAAGCAACTATTTACTTTATGTACCATAGTGGTGTCCGAAAAAATGAAGCTTATCAATTTTTCATAGGTTTTCTTGGACACCCGCTCCAAAAAAAGACCCTGAGAAATCAGAAACTCAAGCACAAAAAATACCTTCTGAACCAGCCTTTCAGCCAGCTACAGCTTGTGAGTAAGATTTTGCTGTATTAATTTTGGGGCCTGAGGGAAGTAGAATGGAACTTCATTTTCTCTTTGAAAGGGGATTGTCTTGAATAGCCACAGAGATGGTATTTACCTTCCCTTCTATGTTATTCCTGCTGCTTTTTCCTATATGGAGGTATTTAGAAATTTTCCAGGAGAATCTATCTTTAAGATAAGTTTTGTTAAGACTTCTGTCCTGAACAGATAGCATTATGTCCCAGAGGTTCCTGAGATATGCCTGCCACCTAGTTTAAAAGTTATGTAGAGGAAAAACCAAACCCTGACTCTAATGGTAAAAATTTCTGAAGAAAAATTATAGGAGTTTTCTTGGGTAAAAACATTTTCATCTGGGAGAACTGCTGGAGTTGTACAGAATGTAAGTGGGCATTAAAAGAAAAAATCTATATGCAGTGAAAATAAAATTGGAAGATTCACTCTCAATCCAGCAGCAGTGGCATGGCCTCATTTGGTCATCAGTGCCTTCAGGCATGCCTAATTTTCATGTTTTAAGGAAAATACATCCTTCAATTCCTTCTTTTCCCTTCCTCATGTTTATTCCTTTAATGAGTTTTTTGGGTTTTGTTTTCGTTTTTCTTTTACCACAGAAAATACATAGGAGTTTGAAACTAAATTAAATTATCCCAGAATGCAACTGTGAACTGTGCACTGGAAGAAATTCCTTCTGACTCCACTGCAGTGAACGACTTGTGCCAGAGGCATGCTATCTAATTACCATACACTTTCTTGACTAATATTGTGGGGAGGGAAAAGGTAGTGTGCGATCAACTGAAATACAAAACAATAAAATGAATTAAACTGCATGAAGTAAGAGCAAGAAAAATGAGATGGAAGTTGTTTTTGTTAAATGCTTACTGTTCATACACTGCCTGAGGCTTAAATTCTAGACTGTTAGAGGATTTTACAGTTTTATGAATACCATCAGAAGATTTTAAAGTATTGTGGTTTGTATTGCAATTCTTGTTGAAAGTGCACATTCCTTGCTTCTCAAATACTATATATAGTTTGGTGTTTTATTATGTGTTTCTTGAAAATCCTCCTTCAGCCATTCCTAGCTCTAAACCCAGTCATAACTAGACTGATTCATCCGAAAAACAAACGCTAACATAACTCTCTGTATTCCTTCTCACTTTAAAGGACCTTACTCTTTTCTTCTCCATAGTTCACCAAGCAAAATCCTTTGCAATACCTCTGGTTTCCAATAAAGGAATAATTATGGTTGAAGACTAAGAAAAAAATTCTGCTTCTAGTCAAAATTTTGTAATTATTTCCTCAAGCTCTGTCTTCTATTAATTATGAATTTATTTAGAAAACAGCCTGCTTATCAATAGTTTAGTAGCAAATAAAAAGAATCTTTATATAAAGAAGAACAAGTCTCAAAAATCCACTTTAAAAATATTTTTTTCAGTAGTACAGCTAAAATCCCTGTGTCCCTTTGGAAAGTTAATGCAATCACAAGTCATTAGCAGAAGAATAAAAGCTTTCCTCCATTCACTTACGTACATTTCACCCACAGATTACCACATAATAACAGATACACACAGTATGCATTCAAGCAAAAATAACTAAACAGACGTAAAATATTTTGCAGGTCTACACAGAAGTAGAAAATTGCTTGCAGAGTTTAATTGACATTTGATATTCTTTGATGGGTCAGCTACCTCATTTCTTACATGAAATAATGGAAAGTAAGCGTCTGCAGACCATTCCCACAATAGTCACTATTGAACTGTGTTGCTAATAAAAGCAATTTACATGAGGATGCCAGTATGATTTATCTACTTGGTTGTTACAGATTCCTGAAAATTTTTAAATTTGGACTAAACTGAAGATGCTGTTTCTTTTTGTGCAGATAATTTTCTAAGCTTCCTCAGGATCCTAGACAGAAGTCTGAATTTCAAGCATGCTCCCTCACCACCTCACCCATGCAGCAGTGATGAGAGAAACACCCTGCATGAGGGGCAGGCTTATAACTCAGTTACAAATTGCCTGGGCTAGACAATGTCTGCAGGAAATACATATTTTTTTCTTTCTTTCTTTTTTTCTTTCTTTTTTTTTTTTTTTTAACAAACACAGAAAGAACTTTGAAACTTTTAAATTTCACTTTAAATGTCAGAGTAATGATACACAATTAATTCACAGTTATATGACCAAGCAATTTTTTCCATTGTGAGGTGCTTAATATAAAGATATATTAGAAAGAGAAGGATGTGGACAAGAAAATGTAAGCTCCCATTTTTACATAAATTACAAATCATAAGTGTTGCAGTGTATGAAGTTTTTTTCTGAGGGGTTCACTTCTGGCTTAGTCTATGTAATTCCAAACCATCACTGCAGTTTCATTTGAAAAGCTGAAGCTGTTGAAGTAAATGTCTGCCTGTTAAAAAAGCAGAAGAAAAATCAAGGGGTCATGACCAAAAGTAGAATAAATAGATAAACCACATCTGTATATCTTGCAAATAATCTGGTTAACACTACATAAATTATGGGTAGCAAGGTTGCAACATTCTATGGACCAGGGATAGCATCAGGATGGAAAATCTGTCAGCCCAGGAGCTGTCAGCCTCCTGAGGCAGTAGTATAAAGGAAAAGAGTGATATTTACTTCTTGGTCTGAAGCCTTCTTTCCCAAAAGTGAGGATGTAACTCGTCTGCATAGAATATGGCCCTCTGGATTAAAGTTTCTTTCAGAGGATGAAGCAAACCCATTCTGGTGAGTTAGGACAGAATGAGCCCATGATGGGGTGTAGCAGCATATTCAACATAGGCTGATACTAAAGACAGATTAAATCATCGTTGATCCTCTCAAATTCACTCTCTCTCTCCAGAAGAGGTGCATTTAGTACATTTATAACAGTAGATCTGTAATTTTAATTTGAGATTCATCAGTCCTGCTTTTCCAGGAGTATTCAGACATCTATAGTGTACTGCTAAAGGAAATTAAATAGGAAGGAGAACAACTTGAGAAGGACAGGGGTCTGTTGAAGTTACAGTGCTACTTGCAGCTAATTATTTGCATGGGTCGCCCCACTCCACCCATCTTGCTTGACAATTTACAATTTTCTAGATAATTCTTTTTTGTATGAATGTTATTTATCTATGGTAATTTATGGTTATGTATGTATGGTATTTATCTAAAAGCTAAATAGCTCTCTTTTCTGATTTTCTGAAAATGAATTTAGTGTGCTAATATGCTCAACGACTACTGTATTATAATCACTATCTAATCATTATACAGTTTCTTGAACAAAGCAATCTGGGAAAATTAGAATTCCCTCTTATGCTGATAAATCTGTCAAAAACATTAAGCTGTTACTATATTCTTCTTAATTTTAAGATATAAAAAAGGGTTATCTGAAGATTTTAGATGACACATAACTGGCATGAGGTATATAACTGCAGAGAACAAAATAAAATGCCTTGCAAAATAGTGCCAAAGCAATATTGCCACTCAAATATTTTTAAAAAAATTTGAATTGTTTGCTTCACACAAATTTTTAATTATTTAATGCAAATCTGCTATGGAAAGCCAGGAATGTTATTTTTTAATTTAATAATTAAATTTTTTACTTTTATTTCATAGCAAGATAATTCTGGCAGCAGGATAAGGCTAGAAAATTTTGTTTGTTCCTAACTAACTCCTTATTTTAATGTTCATTTTCAAAGTGGTGTGAAATACCTGTACACAATATTCATTCTTTTAATAAGAACTCTCGTATCAGCCAACAAACTAGGATCCAGCAGGGATTTGTTTTCCTTTTATTTACATCATTAGCAGCACTACAAATCTGGCATATAAAGTAAGCTAGAAAAACACAATATTTTTGTATGCATACTTTCTTCTTAAGGAAGCCACAGGATAGTATTAAATTAGCTATGGAATCTAGTATTTTTTATTGTAGTAGTTGATAATCTGACACTCTCTCTTCTAAGCTACCATAAGTAAATAAATTACTGTTTTCCATGTGACCACACATCAATACCCTGCAAATATGTAATGAAATATTAAACTTACATAAATTATTTTAGATAGCAAAAAACTTTTCATATGGAATTCCGTGACACTTATACCAGTCTAGAAAAGAAAAAAATGTATCTCCCCTAATTCGATAATAAAGGGACGTGGTAAAACATCTTCTTTTATGTAGAATTCCTATTGATTTCAATAAGGACTTCTACCTCATGACTGACTTATGGTAAGAAATGTGGATGTTGTTATCACTCCATTAATTTATTCAAAAATCAGCTGTATTTTTCTAGGTTTCACACCCATAAGATGAGGAAAAAACCAATTTATTATAGCATGTGTCAAATAAGACAAAACCTTCTTTTTGTTAACAAGCTATAGTACAAACAGAAAAATTATAAGTAGTTCTTCAGAACTGAAGAAATCAGAGATTTCACCTATGTAAAATGGGAATAAAGTAGGTAAAGGTTGTGTATGAATCTCTTAAAAATAATGTAGCTAGGATCACAGCCACATGCCCACATCTTAAGCTCTACTTCGCCCATAGTGGATGGAAAGAAGAGGACAGAAGAGGGGAACGAGAAGACTGGCTTCAGTCTCTCACATCTGGAAAGGATTAAATGAGCAGGACTGCCCTAGGTAACCACTATCACTCTGCCTGCCTACATCTATTGCCAACAATTTCTAACCTGAAATTTTAGGATTGTAACCTGAAATCTTGTTTGTAAGTCTTCTTTGGAACACAAGTTGTTAGATTTCCCACGACATCAACTAGACAATGCTAGTTACTCCACCATTCAAAATGACAGAAAAATTGACAGAAAAAGATGAAAATGCATAGCAAGCAAAGAGATAGAGCAGGACAATTGTCTCAAATCTCACAGTATGATTAAGCTTAACTCCGTACTTCCTGCTAGCATGTTTATACAGGAAAAATTGCTGTGATGTGATTGGTGACGCTGAACTCTTTCTTAAGTTCCAGGAACATTTCCATTTGGTCAGCAACATTTCCATTTGGTCAGCCTGAAGCTCAATGAACTTGAATATTGTGAGCTTTTTGTTCAAGCCAGATGCTATTGAAAATGTAAGGCAGTAACTATTCCATTTTCCAGTCTTATCTATCTTTCTATCTCTCACAGAACATGTCCAGATTGCCTCTGTAGTGCTGCCAAGAAAGTAATGTATCCCTACATGTCGCCCTCAGAATTAACAGTGCAGCAGGAGTTCCTGTCCTAGAAGAGATTTGCAGTCATAATTCTATGTCTTGGCATAGTCAAAAGCATCTTCCTAACCAAGAAGTTAGGGCCAACACTGGGACATATGTCCATGCTACTGCAGCTTTCTACCTTCCCCTTGGCACACAGAATTCACCTTTCTCTAAAAATTATGTTAAATTCTCCAGAGATACTCCAAGGTTGCCCCAACGGCTGGAGGCAATGTCACTGATTTTCAGGATGACAAAAGCCTGTTTTCTAAAGGACCAGATTGATTTGCATATCCCTCTGAATGAATCAGATCGTGACTGAATTTGGAAAGAAAGGTTGTGGTCTTTTGTGGAAAGAAGAGAAAAAGAACATGACAAAAAAAGGGTTTAGGTAAAAATGCTTCATGTCTATAAACTACATAGGCCGAGTTGTATATGGCGTGTACACATCATCTATAGAGGCACATTGTGTTTACTGAGACTCACCAGCATGGCCATGTGTACTGCTCTTACCACTCAAATGCTGAAGCATTCTTCCTGAGAAGCCAACAGCCCCAGGATTTGATGAGGTCCAGTTAGGACTACATAGACAGTGCTGACTGGTGAACCTCAGGAATTTGACTCTAATATCTGAAACCCTTCCCATGGATTGCAGCTGCTTCAGGGTACATTCACCTGTGCCAGCACGGAATCCTCCATGGACTGCAGCATGGGTATCTGCAGTCTCTGCTCTAGCCCCTGGAGCACCTAATCCTTTTTTTCTTTCTCCTTGGTATTTGCAGGGCTGTCTCACAGATTTTTTCCTGAAATTTTTCTACTTTGTGGTGTTCTGCAACTCTTAGACATATTTTTAGAGAGGCACCACCATGTTAGGTCTGTTGGAGCCAGCTGGAATCTGCTGTGTCCTGCTCAGGGCAGCTCCTGGCCTTTTCCTCACAGCTCACAGACACCCCCCTGCCACCAATGTCTGGACACTTACACCAAAAATATATATATATATATATATATATAAAAAATTATACTTATTTATATTTAGTTATATATATAATGTATTTATTTATATATTATATAAAAACATATCTTTAACATAGCTATATATAAAACATATTTATAGACACACATATAATTGTATATATAATCTAATCTATATGGGATTATTATATCTAATCCCACATAGATTAGATATAGATATAGACATAGATATAGATCCTATAAATTCTTATCTGTTCAAACTTTATTATGATATCCAAATATTTTTAATGTTTCCATAAAAAGCTGTCTTTGACTACCCGCCTTGTTCTCATCTAATGGAGTTTTGCTAAACCTAGAGACTAAACAAATGCATTTGGCAGTGTCGTTTTCAGATTTTTATTGGAAACTCATTGTTTTGTGGATCCCACTCCAGAAATGCTTGAGGAAAGGAGTGCTTGCTGATTCACAACAGTTTTAAGCGAGAGCTACATATGCAACAAAGTATACTGTAGAAATGACAAAGTGGTAAGTGAATTAGTCTGAGAGACTCGGGCTGCCCTTACTGATCATGTGGAGCAAGTATGGCAATACTGACATATATCACTACCTGCTAAGTGAACTTAACTGCCTTGTGAATGCTGATGCTACACATAGTCCCAGAGTCTGAGGGAGCTGTCAAGACTGATTTCTGCCTAGCACTAGGATGTCTGGAACCTCATAGTAGATAGGAATTATGTGCTGCTACATGATGATCAGTGAATTATAAGATATTACTAAAAGCAATACTCTCAGCACACAATTAATAAGCAACCTATGGACTGAGATATAACTGTTTAAAACATTATATTAAAAAAATACTAAAATTTCAGATAATTTGTACAAGCTGAAAGTTGAGTTTGGAGTAGGAGAGAGGTTAATGTGGCTGTCAAAATGGTCTACAGCAAATAACTGTGTTGTATGTACTGTAAAAGATAGTTTGTCTTTGGATGTTGAGGTTGAATCAGCCATCTGCAAATTAAGGCTTTAATATTGACTTTTGTATGAGATTTTAGGGTTTTGTGAAAAGTCTGATACACTGCTGTAAGTTACTTTGTGATGTTAAATGCTCTCTACAAAAGTACAGGAGTTAAGGAAGCCAAAGCTCAGGTGCTGTTAAAAGCAGTAAGAGGCGTGAAGGGCAAAAAGAAAGGATTCTTTTTAAAATGACAGTCAAGAAATAGCTTAAAAAACTGAGACAGTGATTCTCACTGCATGTTTTCCCTTAGTTTTTACTGGTAAGGTGAAAGTTTTGTCACAGGTCTAGTGGTAGTGCATGGGAACAAGAATTATGGAGAGCAATGTAAGAGGCAGTGAGGGAACACTTTAGACTCATGGGCATACTCAAGTCCATGGGATTAAATGGATACATCCAAAGATGCTGGGGGCTGTGACCAATGTCACTGTGAAGCCACTATCTATTAACTGAAAGACCATGGTGACTGGGGGAGATTCCTGAAAATGAGAAAGAGGAAAAGCTCCCACTCATTTCAAAGAAGGGCAGAAGAGGATATCTAGGGAAAAACTGCTCAGCCTCCCCTGAATGCATGAGAAGATGATGGAGCAACTAATGCTGTAAGTGGTTGCAAACCTTAGGAAAGGCACGGAGGTGACTAGGATCAACCAACATGGTTTTATGTTGATTTATGTTGAGGAGCTAGTGCCTGACAAAACTTACTACTTTTTTGCTGTTAGATGATGCACTCAGGACCAAGGGAGAGCTGTGTGTTGTTTGCCTGGAGTTTAGTAAAGCCTTCTATATGGTTTCCCATAGCACTTTAGCAGGCATATGAACTAGACAAGCTAGCCAAAAGGTGAATTGAAAGCCAGCTGGATCATCAGGGGAAAACGTTGTGAAGAACAATGTAAAGTCCCAGGGGTGGATGGCTGACAGTGACATCCCTCAGAGATGAATACTGGTGTTAGTAGGTTTTGATCTATTAATTGACAGTCTGGGTGATGGGGAGAGTGAAAGTCTGAGCATGATACAGAACTGGGTGAGAGAAAGGTTGCTATGTTTCTGTGATTTGGAAGCAAGTAAGGAAAATCAAGGAGCAGCAGGAGTTTAATGGCTGAATGAGGAATCAGATGCTGAGATGAGCATCTGGGGAGAAATTCAAACTGCACAAAAGTACTAGATTCAAGAACTGAGAAAACCCAAAAAAAGAGCAGTGAAATGGGTAATCATTCAGTTTACCTTGATTCTAAATGAATTGTTCATTCCACCTTTACTTTTGCATTTCCTAATTCTTCAATGTTTGATACAGTAACCTTAAAGAATATTTTCATTTTCTTGTACAGTCTGACAGACAAAAGTTTTCTTTCTATTACATGCACTAGAAAAAACTTATGTTTTAACATGAGATGGAAGCCAAGCATAATCATGCTATTGAAATGTTTATCTCCTACATGAAACTCTTCCCCCCTCCCCCAGCTGTAGTTTAGAATTCTTCATCTTTTATTTTTTCATCCAAGTATGCCCTAAACATGAAACAGGAAAATAAAATGTAAAGCTAAGATATACAAAGTGCTTATAAAAGACAATAAAAGCAGTTTAGTAGGTGGGAAAAAAAGAGCTCTTGTTCACTCAAATCATATAAATTAAGTCAGTATATTAAGTGAGTTATTCTATGTCTGTTGAAGTGGTCTGTGAACATCATTGTCTTATAAATGCATTTATTAGCAGGTGTTTTCCCATAGTTTGTAGCAATTCACCAGATTTTGCTGACAATAAGCCATTCTTTGGAAGATTCAGCTTTAATAAAACATTTAAGTACAGAAAAGATTTTCCAAAAATTACTTGAATCAAAAACAAAGAAGACAGCTGGCGGATAAACAGGTCAATTTTTCTCATTAAGGTACAGAAAAAATAGCCTGCTGCATACAACCTGCCCTTCTCACCTACTGCAGTGAAAGCAGAACAGTCTTATCAGGTAAGGTCATTCTGTATGGCAGATCTACAGTTTTTGTCTTGCCCTTCATTAATCCACAGGGGTAGCCAGTGGGAATCCAACAGCTCTTCATCACTTCAGTATCAAGAGGCATGAAAACAGGTTGTCAGAATCTTCATTTCCCTCCACCCTATGTGACTAAGTAGAAATAGTAAGAATATAACAAAGTAAAACAAAAAAAATACAACCTACAACCAGTGGCAGTTTTATTGGAGAGAGAGAAGTATTATCTTTTTTTAAATTTTATTTTCATTCTTTATTATTTTTATAATTGATAATATGATCTACATGTGTATTTTATCTAGGAAAAAACTGAAAAAAACCCATAAAATAACTTCAGCACCCTTTTGCTACTCAAAATCTTTTTAGACTTATTGTAAATAACTTTCTGTTACAAATTCAAAAAAGGACTGTCTTTTGTTACTGTAAACAGATACCTCCTCTTCTAAGAATAGGGTAAAATATGGATATTTAAATCACAATCTCCATCATACATTTTTAAAAAAGAGTTTATGCCTTTTAACATTTCCATGAACTAAGTTTAAATTAAATTTTTGGCACAAGATTTTCCATATTAATCAATATTCTTGCTGTGATGCATCATATCATATGACAATTATTCTTAATACTGAAATTTCATACTAGTAATGATATAGTATTGTTCCGGATTTCCCTGTTTTTAACATTGCAGCCAAGAAGAAACATAAGCAAGATAGTAAGAACTTGCAACCATATTTGGGCAGAAATTGTGTCCTGGCACTAGTGAAGGAAAAGCACTAAGAATATGCTGATAAATTCCCAAATCATCCCCTGCTCATAGCAGAGCAGTGTGCTCCATGTGTTTCTTCCATCCATGATGTTTACTTCATCAGCCCAATGCTCCCCAGTGATAGCACATGAATAAAAGACCAAGCAGTAAACTGTCAATTTATCATGACTCTACTAATGCAACCCTCATGTGGTGTTCCAGCACTGTTTTGTTCCTTGTTGCTTCTTATCTGTGCTTCAGAGTGTTTGCCAAAAGCCATTCAAAACTCCACTATCCCCAAATGTTATGTAGCATACCACAGACCACCAAACTCCAGTGGAGACTATATAAACAGAGCACAATTTGGTATCCAGTCAACATAAATTTTAATAGGACACAATGCAATTTTATACCATACAGTATGAATTTTGACTTTAAATTCATTTTTTATTGATAAATAATATAAAATATAGTTTAGCTGACAATAAAGGTGAAAAGAGAATCTACATAACATGGGGGGTTTTAATCAAAATTTGGAAAAACCAAATCAGTTGTGTAAATGTCGGAGACTTGCAAAAAGTAGAACCTGGATGAGAAAGATGTTCGCAGTATAAGATTAAATGGTTTGAGAGAGTATGATAATAGCACTGACACAAGGCAAAAACTATTCAACTCTGACCTCTTTGATGTTATCTCTTTGCACTGTCTTCTGTGAACAAGTGGAAAAGAAGGAAAAAAACAAAACAAACAAAAAAAAAAAAAAAAAAACACCTGTATGAGTTAAGCAAGTTAGAAAAGAAAAACAGGCCAAGATCTAGCAGTAAAATTAATTATGGCTAAAAGTCTTTACCTCAGCCCTGGTACACAGATAATTTTCCTGCTTGAGTAGCCACAAAGCTTGTGTCAATAAAACCTTTTGTGACTTAATATTGCTCCAGTGAAAAGTCAGAGAGGAGAAAGGAAGTCTCAAAATGGAGACTTAAAAGTTTTCTTCAAAATTTTCAATCATTACCACCATCTTTTCTTTAATTTCCTATCTTACCATAAATAAAGCTGCCAGATACTTTGCAAGAATCCACATGGTTCAGGGGTACATTTCTTGCCAAGTTTCCTTAGTGTAAGAGTTGGTTTTCTGATTGTATACTAACTGTCCAAATAGTTTAGCCAAAGAGTAGTGGTTACCTTATTAATGTAAAATTTAACCAGACTCTGTAAAATATTTGAGATTCATTTTTCTGTGTGGCTTCATCCACGATGTTCAAAAACTGTGCCTTGGTTTCATCAGAGTTTCCACACCTCTGGCAATAAACCACAGCAGAAACTGTGACTGTTGGCCCCACAACAGTTTGTTGCTAGTTAAACAATTTTCTCTGATGTTGAAAACTGATGTTGAAAACTGATGTTGAAAACTGATGTTGAAAACTGATGTTGACTTGATATCTTCATAATCAATGCATGGCAATCAGAACTTCTTTCATACTCTTAAATTGTTGATTCATTCAATAATTCAGTCTGTTGGGGAGTTGGTTATTTTGTTTAATTTAGAAATCACTTCAAATTGATTTTACTGGTGAGCCTGTGGGTTGTTTTGTGTTTTTTCCTTTTTTTGTTTCATGATCTGGTGCTATTTTTCAACATTTTCATAAAAAACTATTTTTTTTATTATTAGAGAATTTTCATTAGTGGTCTGTCATTTAAAGCTTGGCATATAAGCCCTAGTTTAGGCAAAGCAAAAGGAAAAAAAAAATCTTAGCAAAATGATCTCAATATGAATCTGATTTAACCAACTAAAACTTCAGTGGTCATAATTTTAAAAGAGCAGGGACAAAAATTACCAGGGCCCGTGGTCCTGATGCCTATGTGTTCTCAGGCTTCCTGAACCTAGCTTTGCTGTGTTGGAGAGTCTGCTGTCCCACGCCACAGGCTTTAGTGTGTGGAGTAGAAAAAAGCAGGGAGTAAAGTAGTAGGGAGTAAGTGCTTCTGCCGGTTCACTGCACACCTAACATAGTGCAAAAACGGAAACATAAGATGTTACTTCTTTTGTGATTACTTAAATGCCAGCAGGGCTTTCAGCTGTAGGTATTCCAGATCATCCTATGTTGAGCACAGCAGGAACACCTCATTTTACCTTACCTGGATGCTATTTTCAAACTATCCCAGCTTCCCAAAATGGAAGATGAGAGCTGTAATTATGGGAATCTTTTTGTCTCTGAACCAGCACTTCTCTGTTGATCTCATCCTATTCAAATGTGATTACTTTTGAGATCTGATTGTCAAGGAAATATTTCAGGAAATTTGTTTTGCCTGTTTACCAGCCATTTCCTTTTCCAGTACTCATGGGCTTTTGTAGGTTATGTTGTAGTCACAAGTCCATATACATCCTGCTCCAAGAGAAGTTGTTTCCCAAATCCTTTTTCCCTTTTAATAACACATGCACGTTCTTAGGAATAGAGGGTATTATTTTCCTTTGATTTAAAGCTTCCATGAACCTGACTTGTGCTTAATGAATGAAAAAAGAAGAGTTTTCAAATTTTTGAGAAGAGCCTGAAGATACTTCTTTGTTTCCCCCCTGCCCTCTAAATTTTACTCAATACTTCTCTAAGTGCATCAGCATGTCTTCAAAAAGTCCCAACATATTGTAATTACTTTTTGTGATTTCCCTGAGGAAAGCAAAATTTTCTCTTATGATTTTCCTTTTGTATTACTCTTTAATATGCATGACATTGCCATAATGCTGTTTATTTTTCACTGAGATAAACCTTTTAATGTCCTTCTTAGAACAGCAAAAACATGTATTTCCAGAATGCAACCATTCAGTTTCTATAAACTGATAGCAAAAGCACCACATATATGATGTAAAAGAGAAAAATTTCTAGTCCTTATAGCAATGCCTTAGCAGGGGAAAAAAATAAAAGGAATACTTGAGCTCTCTTATGCAACATTTTCTAATAAAACTCTGTCTCTAAAAGACTGTTGGGGAGTAGAAAGCCACGCTACTGGCACATTATCATAAGATGAAGTGAATGACAGCAGGAATGCAAACAGCATGGCTTTAGAGGATTGTCTGGATGACAAGAGAACAATTTCCAAGTGTTTCATGGAGGGTGCTATGCTTTTCTGTTTTGCCTGTAACATTTCAGGTAGGGGCTCCCCCAACAGGGATTGCATGGCAACAAGGATAAGGGACACTGACTGTCAAATCAACTGTCTCCATCTCTGTCCCTGTCTGTCTCTGTTTCTGTCTCTGTCTTATTTCTTCTAAGAATAGAATAATCACATCTTTTCATAAGACAGTGACATTGTTCAGATTTTTCATTATGCCTGGATTAAGAATAAAAAATGTGGGTGGAGCTGTGAGGGGAGAGCAACTTCAGTTTGATTTTTCTTTTCACCACCTTCTCTCTTTGTACTTTCCTGCCTGACTTGGGATGCAAACCAACTTCACCTTGGGTTCTTTTGGATTTAAAGGTTATTAACAACTGCAACATTAACCTGCTCAGACCTTATTTTCATTATCTCCGATAGGATGGCAGGATTAAGATAGCTGGAAGGAGCATGATGTGATTTAGTTCTGTTTGATACTTCTGCCTTAGTAAATGTCAGAAGCAGGGAACAGAGTATTAATAATCATTTGCATCCAGTATGCTAGCAGCAAATCTCCAAGAGAATGCACTCTGTAAAATAAAGCTCAAGGTAGCAATTGCCCCTCCTCCAAAAAATAAATGAAAACAAGGCCATTCAAAATACATCTGACTAATGCAGGCTTAAATAATAACACTAGTATCTATTTAAAAGCCAAGAAGCAGTTTGCTGGAGCAGTTATTTCATGTTAATCACTTTGTATTTACTGCAGCTTGAGAAAGACACATTTGTTATGCAGACAGTGTTCATTGTCGTAGCTTGATCATTAATGCACTGCTGCCAGCAACAAAATGAATTAGCTCTCTGAATACTAAACTGGGAAACCAATGCTGAACCAGAGAGTGGCACAATGACACTTACAGGATTAAAATATACTACCCAGCTATGAGAGGGTGCATTTTTGGCCTTTGTTGATGATAAACTATTTTTAAGATTAGTATTAGTAGGAAATCTCTCTGGAATGGTTGAAAATTGAAGGACAAACAATAGTGATCATTTATGTTCCCCATGGGAGTTTTTACTGTTTCTGGAATACAAATTTCTCATGGATTATTTCCCATGCTTGACCACAGCCATTTTTTCCCCATCAACAATTTATCATTTATCCATTTACATGCATGCTTTGAATTTCTGCAATTCCTAGCATACTGTAGATCCATAGCAGCACTGTGGAAAGTGCATGAATACAAAACACGAAGGAATCAAAGCCCCACTGTGTCTGTGAAGAGATGTCACAGACATGTGCAAAAGCACAGTAACAAAGCAAATGCCACCTGTCACTCTGAGTATTTTTATATGGCTTTTGATGTCCCTATGTCACAAGAATAACAACATTAATCCCAGAATGGTACATTGTTACTGTTAATTATAACCCGCTCTGCACAGGTCACTAAACTAGTAAGGGCTGATTGTATATTTAAAATAAAAAAGGGGAGGGGCAGGGGTGAAGGAAAAAGAAAAAGGAAGAAAACAGGAGGAAAAAATCCTCAATCAGCAATATATATCTATTTTTGTGGGAGCTTGAGATTTGTCCTGTAATAAAATGTATTGAAGTAAAAGCAGAAGGCAGCAGCCTTCTTTCTATCCCCTAAAATCTGGGCTTGATTCCCTGAGATGTTGGAAGCACAACACCCCCAGACATTTAAAAGGGAGGAAAGTAACTAGGAAGCTATAAAATGCTCATTCTATCTTTTAGTAAAAGTGTCATGTACATAAATGGGCAATAAATTCAAGTCCAAAAAGATCAAAAATCCTGAACTAAGTTCTATAGGAAAAAAACAGTTTCATCTTGAAGTACTGATGTTCTCCTAGAAAGGAAGACAAATAAGCAGAAAGATAACCCCAACCCCTTTGGGAATTCATTACCTTCCAGTTGGAAATAGAAGTTATTTTAACATTTATATGGAAAACAAAGCATGCTAGAAAACACAACATTCCCCTGATGCAGAGAAATGGTTATGCACAGCTATTGTACAGTTGATGCTTATGTCTGATTCTTTTTGTGCATTAGTATATTTTAAACCTAATATTTTATCATTTGAATTGTAATAGACTCTCTTGTTCTATTTGCATATTTTCTTTTTTAGAAATGTCCATTTTCAGTTTAGACAGTAATTATTCAAGATTAAACTTCAAGAATGAAAATAAGCTGTGGGAGTGGGAAACTGTCATCACCATTATGCAGCTTTCTGACCTCAATTACTATTATTTAGAGTAATAATAGTATTCATTTACTAGCAAAGTAAAACTCTGAAGTTAATTAAATGTTTGTACAGTATTATGAAATTACTAAATAAGATTATTCCATAAATATAATATTTTCATGAAAAAAGCAAAGTCAAGCTCTGTGGAAACTCATCTATGTAGTTTTTCAGAGTGTTCAAGCCAGTTTTCTAGTTGAACATATATCCTGGTTTAGAGAGACAGGTATCTGCCAGGGAAAAACTGGAGTTTTCCCTGGAATGGAGAATGTAACTCCCCTTCCCTCCAAATTATTATAGTTTTGCAATTAAGGGCTTTCAGGCAAAGATTTGGGAATAGGAATAGCAGTTCTTCACTAGGAATATTTAAAAAAAAAAAAAAGTATTGGTACAGAAAGACAAGCAAACAAAATGGAAAAAAAAACTAAAAACCCCTGACAGAGTCAGGGATGTGACCTGACACCCTGTTGGTCAGGGTGTTAGAAGCAGTCCAGATGAATCCTTCTGGAGTAACAGATGCAGCTCTGTGGAGTAGAG
>VZUI01082470.1:0-44554 GCA_013401135.1 Cettia cetti
GAGGGAGGGGATTTGGATTCCACATTTCCTAAGGAGGTCCTGCCCCTCCTTAGCAGATACCTGTCTTTCAAACCAAGACATTGGGACAGATGTTAGTTTGAGCACTTTAGCCACTTTAAGTGTGAAAAGTAAACAATGTTTAATTACATTCTTGTATGCTGCACACCAATGGGGAAAATGCTTGCTTTGTAAACAATATGAAACTGTATAAAAGCTGCCATTTTGCGAACTATAAAGAAGAACATACGTAGCCACATTGGTGTGATTACATTCCTCAGCTGGCTCCTCACAATTATTGGGGAACTTCCCGTTTCAACTGGCGCCCGAACAGGGACCACAATTTCTTGATTTTTATTATTTTCCCAGTTTGCTTTTTGTTTTTTTTTCTTTTTTATTATTTTAAAGACAGAATTTCATTTAAGCACAGAGTTCTGCTGAAGTGCATGTTAGTTTGAGTTTAGAAAAATCTCTGTGCTTTGCTCCGATGCTGATTTGCTAGTGCTGGTTGGCACAGCTAGCTAGCTGTGTCTGAAGCGCGCTCCACAAAGGAATCTGGTCGGGAGCGAATTGGGAGCTGGGAAGCCAGACTGTCTGGGCAGGTGAGGTTCTGGTTCCACGGGGGGAGCCAGAGACAGGGGGGTGCTGTGGCCAAGCACTGCCTGCCAGTGCCGCGCTCCACAATGGAGACAGATGCGGCAATCCGTCTCCTTGCGTGTATTCTCTCAAAGAGAGGCGAAAAAGTCTAGACTGAAATTAAAAAACTGACCCAATGGGCCCGAAAGAGAGGGAAGCTGAGGAATCCCTCATTGCTGTTTTGTGCGGCAGAGTGGCGTAAAATAGGTGACTGCGGGATTGTGCAATCGGAGGTGGCAGAGATGGCAAAGAGGCACGGGAGCTCAGGACATTGTAGAAAAAGATACATCTTACCCTGGAAACAATGTCTGCGGAGAAAAAAGTTGCCGCAGCCATGATCGAGGCTTTAGAGGAGGTGGTGGAGGAGAAACAGGAGGAAAAAAGAGAGCCGCCTCGGGTTGAGAAGTTCTTTGGTGTCGGCCATGTCCGTCCCATGAAGGGATCAGTGGCTCTGGTGTCCTCCACCATGCAGGAAGTGGTGCAGAGTGTTTCCGAGAGGGCGGAAGTTGCTCCACCGGCAGACAAACAGATTGAAAGGAAACAGGAGGCAGCACAGCCGGCAGAGCCTGGGGGCATGGTAAAAGACGAGCAGCCAGGCGGGGCCATGGGCAGGATGGAATTGAAACAGCAGATGCAACAAGGGGGTGGAGAAAAAGGCGGAGACAGCAGCGTGGCAGCGGTGGTGTGGCCTCCTGATTTCCCCACGGTGGAGCCAGAAGCGGCGGGCCAGCTGTGCAACATGGCAGAGTGCCCCCTCCACCCAGAGTCAGACACAGATTCTGAGCCTGACAGCCCCAGCCCTCAAAGACCACAGCGGCTGCAGAAAAGCACCCAGCAATCAGATCAATTGCAACAAATATTAACTAAATTAAATGAGTTATCTACCCGACAGGACAAATTAGAAAGACAATCCAGAGTGACTTTTCAACTGGTGGGGCAGGGGAGATGTAGTCTCCTCCCTCCTCCACTGCCACCAGCAATGCCAGTGGAGCCTTTAGCTCCTCCCACACACCTGCTTTCTCCACCAGCACTTCCAACTGAGAGTGCCACAGACCCAATTCACAGATGATGGACTGCGGTCATTCAAGATGCAATCCTGGATGGGGACTGGAAGTATGCAGCTTCAGCCTCCTGTCCTGTGGTCATCAACAATGGGACTGCATCCTGGGATCCTCACGAATGGAAGGTGCTTCAGCAGGCCAAGCAGACAATAACAAATTACGGAGTCAGGTCAGAGGCTGCATGCAACATCATTCAGTACATCTTTACTGCCGACATCCTCTGTCCTGCTGACTCTTCCAGCATTGCATCCTTGCTGCTGACACCATCACAGTTCCTCATCTTCGAGCGAGAGTGGAAGCGGCTGGCAGTTGAAGAGGCCAACAGACACCAGGTGGTGGGAGACCCTTTGTATGGAATTCAACCAGACATGCTCACTGGACAAGGACTGCATTCTACAATGAATGTGCAACTGACATATCCCCCTGAAATTCATCAGTTGTCTCAATCACTGGCTCACAAGGCTTTGCTTTTGGTACCTGACAAGAAGAAGCCAGCACCCTATGCTACCATCAGGCAAGGAGCAACTGAACCCTATGGACAATTTATTGACAGACTTTCTGTTGCTTTGAAAGATGCACCTAATGTGACTGCAGAAATGCAAGATCACCTGTTTCACTCTCTTGCTTTTGAAAATGCCAATTCACGCACCAAAATCATCCTGGCCACTCTTCCATAGGGAAGTCCTGTTGATGAGATGTTAGTGAAAGCAATTCAAACTGAACAGAGCAGTCAAACTGCAGCATTCACAGCAGCCATGCAAAATGCCATGAAACAGCAAGGACACATCATTGCAGCTGCTTTGTCAGGTGGTGAAATTGATAACCTCAATCACAACGATGAAAATTTATACAGTGACAGATCAACTGACATCAATTGCTTTCAGTGTGATGAAGCAGGACCGGGTCCTCCACAAGCAGACGAGGTGTGATCGTGATTCCAGGAGTCATTGATGCACCAAACAAGTGAAAACAAAAGTGTTCAAACAAATTTGAAGAAGCTTGTAACAATCATGAAATGTTTCATCAAAATGCAAAAGCATCAACAACTTCAGATTCCCCCTGAATGAGGCCAAAAAGATTGTGTGTGCCTGCCCTCAATGCAGTCATCATGAGCCTGACCTTGGACTGGGCACAAACCAAGGGGACTGAAAGCTTTAAAATCAAAGAACAGAACCTGCTTGCGTGTCAAGTTCGACTTCACCCGTGCAAGTCTTCAATCAGTGGTACCAGTCAACAACAACAGCATTGAAAAAAGTAATTCATCCAGAGCTGCCTGTGACAGCTCCAAAGTTAATAAAGATTAATTCTATCAAAAGTAAAAAAAAAAAAAAAAAAAAAAAACAAGAGGTTTTTATTCAGTAATAGCATTGTGTTTGATATAAAAAGTTTTAAAATAAGGCAGTTTTTGATTTATATAGTAAGTTTGTTTTGTGTGTTTTATGTTAAGTATTAAAAGTAAGTGAAGTGTTAAAGTTAAGTTATAAGTAATATTTAAGAGTAGACAACAATCAGCCTTTGTCCCTTGTGTGAACAGCAGAAGAGAATATCAAAAAGACCAGCAAGATGTTGTGGTCTGGAATGTATGTAGTAATTGGTATTTTGGTGAGAAAAACACTTGAAATGATTGATATTGACCCAAGACAAAACATGTGGGTCACTTGGGCAAATCAAAGTGGGCAAGATTCATTTTGTTTATCGTTAGCCATACCATCTGATCCTTTCCGCACGTGTCTAATTGGAGTTCCACTGAATTCCATGGCAGAGTTCAAGACTTGGACTCAAGCCAAAAATATATTCAAATTTAAGTGTGGCTTGGAACGTGTGGTGCACAAAGTCTACCAGTGCCCTCCACACTCGTCTTGTTAATTGGTGTCGAGTTCTCAAATTTTTAAAGAATGCTTTAGGGGCACAAGCTGTTGTCATTGCACAATATCTTAACATCACTGGGACCAAGCCACAAAAGTTAGGTTTTATGGGCTCTGCACCAGGAAATTATTGTTTAAAATTTGGACATTTGGCTGACAAATCAAATGCTCCATAGCCAAAAGATGGCAACAATTGGTTGTCTCCCAAATCTCCATTGTATTATAATTATTCACTTTACTGTAGTTACTGGATACAAACTGCTATACCAGCAAAAGGTGCTGCAAGAAAATTGCTGCCAGGAATTTTCCTCATTTGTGGGGACAGAGCCTGGTCTGCAGTGCCTCCAAGAGCTATGGGAGGTCCATGTTACTTTGGTAAATTGACACTGTTTGCCCCCACCATTCATCACATTATTGGATGGTCTCAGAAAACCCACTGAGCCAAACAAAGTGCTCTCCAATTAGGCTCTGAATGTAAGGAACAGGTGACGTTACGGGGACGTCCATCTGTTATACTAGCATCAGTCTTTGCCTCAGGAGTCACTTCAGCACAAGCTCTCACACAGTTGTGAAATCTAGCTTGCTGGACAGGAAAACAAATTAATATTACATCTAACATGCTAAGCAAACTTGCCACTGATGTCAACAGTATTCGTCATGCAGTTCTGCAAAACGGAGCTGCCATTGATTTCCTGCTGTTATCACAGGGACATGGATGCAACAGGTTCGAAGGCATGTGTTGCATGAACCTGCCTGATGACTCTCGATCCATTTTCAAGCAGCTTTCGCAGCTGAAAGACAACATGAACAAACTTGTTGTTGTTGACACTCCTTTTGCTAAATGGCTCAACTCATGCAGACTTGCTGGTTGGATCAAAGATTTAATCCATTTTAGTATTTTACTTCTTATTATTATTATAGTTATTTTAATTGTTGGGCCTTGTTTGTTACGTTGCATGCAAAAAGTAGTTAGTCGTGCCTTCAACTCAGTCTGGGCTGCCCAAAAAGAAAAAGGGGGATTTGTAGCAGAATTTCTTAGAGAGCAGGGGCATGATCTTCTCCTGAATTAGGTTGGACAACCCAGCCTGAGCCAGTAGGCCTGAGCCTACTGTCAGCCTAGGCCTAGGGACAGGCCTGAGTGAAGGCCTGGACCTGTGGCGCAGTTAGAAACTACGTTAAGGTATGCAGGAAAGATAGTAAGTTATTTATGAGGTGATTGGGACAGATGTTAGTTTGAGCACTTTAGCCACTTTAAGTGTGAAAAGTAAACAATGTTTAATTACATTCTTGTATGCTGCACACCAATGGGGAAAATGCTTGCTTTGTAAACAATATGAAATTGTGTAAAAGCTGCCATTTTGCGAACAATAAAGAAGAACATACGTAGCCACATTGGTGTGATTACGTTCCTCAGCTGGATTCTCACAATTATCGGGGAACTTCCCGTTTCAGGCAGGCAGAAATTGCTTGAGTGCTTCTATGACACAACACACTGGGGGCACAGAGATTGGCAAAGATGTGTAGATGTACAAAAATGCTTGGAAAATTTTCCTGTCTTTGCATTCCAATCCTCTGTCTGAAGATTATATGCAAGTGTTTCACAGCACTCCAAGCCAATTTAGAATGATGTGATAAACCAACTACCAAATCCACCCTGTCTGTCCATGTCCAGCATTCTTAGACGCTGATGGAGCAAAGAAACTAAGGGGAAATAAATTGATAAACATGCCAGAAAAAAATTTTGAGGGCTCATAATTCAGATTCAGTGAAAAAATTCTTTTTCATCCCTATTTTCTACTTTCCACCAAGAGGTACAACAGCCAGCAAGTTGGAACAATGTTGGTTGAGCAAGCCCTGAGCCAGGTAAAAGCTGCCATTCCACTGGAAACACAGCAAGGAGGTTACCTGATGCACCCCTATTGCAGCTGATTTTCTACCTAAAAGGAACAATGCCAATTTTTACTACAGAAGGATTTAGCCCAGACAACTCCAAAATGCAAGATGTAGCCAGACTGTTTGGGGTTTTTCTTGTTTGTTTTGGTGTTGAATTTATCCTAGACTGATCATGTGAAATGTTAATCTTTAAATATTTTCAAAAAAGATAAAGTTATGATAGAGAAATCCTCTGGCTGCTTCCAAGAGTTAAACCAAGGAACAAGAACTATCCTTCAACAGCAGCTCTGGTATCCACCCAAGAAAAATTGTATCAGACCAGCCAAAATCATGACTAAGAAGAGACTGAATTCACAAACATGTTATATGTGCAAATGTTAATCCCATGGTACAATCCATCTTCCAAACCCAGCTGTGCTTTGCCAGAGCCCCTCAGGGCAGGAAGGCTTTGGAGCAGTTGCCCACTCAAGGTTTCCACCCAACACTTGGCCATGGTAAAAACAACACATGACCAGGGCTGGGGAAAGAGATAAGAGGAGATGAGAGCTCCAGTGAGACAACCACTGCTTTTATCATCTGTGGGAGGAGCAGAGAGCTGTGCACTGCCAATGGCAAGGCAAAGGAATCAGAGCTGTAATCAAACAATGTTTGAATCGCTGGCACTGAACCTGAAGCAAGGAAATGTCCTTAAAAGTGGGCAGGAAAACTGGATTGGAATTCTGAGCTCTGTGCCTGCCCTCAGTCTCTCCTGTGGGCCCGAGTGGGAAAATATCAATTCAGTGCCCTGGTTTTCAAGAATCACACAGGGCTGGGATGGATCTCACATGAGGCACAGAAGCAGCAAAATGCAGATTTTTATCATGCTGGTGCAGCCAGCTCTGGGGGAGCTGGATTGGTGCTACTTTTCCTCCTGCTCAGTGGGTTAAAGGTGCCAGGCTCATGGTAGCAGCTACTAAACCTCCCAGAACCTTCTCAGGACTGGTGAATGACACTAAATAAGCCTCATTTTATCTATACAACTTTTTATTTTCTTTGCAAGTTAAGCTGCTTCCTAGACAGACCCCACAACAAAATCTTTGAAGCCTCTTCTTGTGCCAGTGGCCTCACAGCCCTGAGATCTGTGCAGCCTGTCTTGCATCACCAGTGCCCTCACTGTCCCAAATCTGAGCGGTCTCCTGCCAGGTGACAGGGATTTGTGGGTAGCTGAGTGTCTCCCCTCCATCTCAGAGCCCTTCAGAAGGGAAAGGCTGCTGGAAGTTTGCATTTCAAGAATACACTGAACATCTTTATGGGAAAGAAACCCCTGGAGGGCTGGGGTACAGGCAGTGCAGGCCAGGGAGAGACTGCTGCGGGAGAGGGAAGAAAATAGGAGGAACAGATGCATCTCAACTCTCCACTTCAGCTTTCCTTGGGCTGATGAGGAATAAGGATAAAAAATAGGTTCTTGTCTTCTCAGCTACTTCAAAGAGCTGGGCAGGAGAACAAGTCCCAGTCCTCGGGTGCCAGGCAGGTGCTGGTCCCTGAGCACTATCACCAAAGGCTGGGCAGGGTACCTGCAGAGTTTTGCCATGGGTCTGTCCAGCTGAAGGATGTGGTGATGATGGAAAAATAGAATGTTAGAACAAAAGAGAGAAACAATGGTCAAACACAGCTCCACACAACACAAGCAGCTGCTGCAATGAAACATGTCAGAGGATGTTGCCTCCACTCCAGGGCTCCTATTGTCACTTTAAAAATGGGTTTTTTTTCAGAAAAGTTTTTAAAAGCTCACTGAGCTTGCATGACATCAGACAGTAAAATGTCCTGTTCACTACTATTTTACTCTGGAAGAAGGTCTGGTTTAAACTTTAAACTTCTGGAAAAGCTGGCACGTCATTACAATACATTGCATGCTGGATACTTGACCCAGTGATGGGTGAACTGCAGAAGAATGGAGCTTATCTGATAAGCTTTTACTCCAGAGGTTTTTTTTACTCCAGAAATAAGGTTAAAACCAAGGGGCTGTCAAATTAATGAGAATTTTAGCCCTTCCTGGGGTCCCTAGTCTTGGTTTCATGATTGATGCTAAAAGAAGGATCTCAAATCCAAATTTTTACAAGGGTACTTGACCAATCAATACCTAAAGCTTGGACAGAACATTCCCTGCAGATTTCATCAAGCCCACTCACAACCCATAAAGGTTGTGAGTAGGCTTGATGATATAATTTTCTTTATATTTTCTAAAAACAAAATATAACGAAAATTAAATCAGAAGCAAGGGGTTTTAATATTTCAATCACCAAACTAAATCTTAATATTGAACTGCAAATTCTGACCATTACACAGAGAATAATTTGGAGAGAAGTTGTTTATAACATTTCATGAAGACCTAGAATGGACTTCAGAGAGGAGTGAATTTATATAGAATCACTGGATGGTTTGGGTTGGAAGAGACTTTGGGGATCATCTCATCCCACCCCTGCCATGGCAGGGACACCTCCCACTGTCCCAGGCTGCTCCAAACCCCAATGTCCAGCCTGGCCTTGGACACTTCCAGGTATCCAGGGGCAGCCACAGCTTCTCTGGGCACCCTGTGCCAGGGCCTGCCCACCCTCTCAGGGAACCATTCCTTCCCAATATCCCATCTACCCCTGCCCTCTGCTGGGGGAAGCCATTCCCTGTGTCCTGGCACTCCATACTTACTGTTAGCAGGTATTTTCTCTCCATCTTTTTTTTTTTTAGGACATGAGACACAAAAATCTCCCCTCTTGCTGAGGTCTCATCAGATCCAGTCTCTCACACAAAACTCCAGGTGACAGAAGCTCCATGAGCTGGACTTTCATCCTCATGGACACAGTCCCTGCAGACCTGGAGCATCTTCCTGGGCCCAGGACTACACACTCCTGAGCCGGAAGTGACTTTTTTTTTGCTTTTTTGTATTTCTTTTGTAAAATGTACTTTGGGGCCTCCATTGATGTGCCAGAGGTGACAGAGAAAGCAGCAAATAAGGAAGAAAGATGCTGGCAGCTGGCCGTGGATATTGTGCAAGAGATCCCAGAGTTGGAGATAGTTTGCAGCACAGACAACAAGCACCCCATAAAATGTTTCAGATCTCCTGAGCACGGCTCCAATAGGCTTTGAAGTGTTGACATCACAGAAAATAAAATGCATTGCTGTCCAAATTATCCCATTGGTTTTTCCCCCCTTTCCTCACTTTGATGGCTTCTACAAAGAGTTTTATATGGTTGAATAAATTTGAGTAACTCTTTACAAGTAAATCAAACTAAAATTATTTTTTTAAAAAATGGATGCTTCCTACCAGGCTTTCTCAAAAAAAATCATGTGTGTTTCCAAATACTCTGAGTACAAGATGGTGTGATGCAGCGTGGTGGGTAAACAGCCCTGGAGATGAATCTCTCCAAGGCACTGGGGCTTTTCAGCCTCAGACAATCACTGCTTCCTAAATTAAGGATCAATTTAGTGATTAATTGACAGCATCTATCAAAAAAAAAATTCTCTTGCCTCTCATATTCTTTTTGTGCAAGTGGTTGTGTGAGGTTTTCAAAAATAAAATTTGCAAATTAAGATTATTTTCTAACAGGATCCTTGGCCAGATCTTCCTCTCTGTTGCAGCAGATGGACTTTTGTGTGAAATATTTTTCCTTAGTTGCTATAGAAACATGCCAACATATTTCTGCTTAAGTGATTTGCTGGAGAACTGTTTGTTGTGTTGCCCAATGCTGACAGGACTGAATCATTTTTAGTTTTCAGTCAAGGCTGATTAAAACCTGGTCTCTGGGTGTCTAACTGCTGCAGACTGCTGCTCACAGGGGGGACACCCTGCTAAAGTCATTATAGCTGGGACATTTGCAGCATGCCTTGAAGTAAACCAGGCAGGTGGAAGGTTAAAGCTACAAAAATGACTAAAAACTGAGGAAAACTCAAGGCTGAAACACAACTGGATGTAAAAAAAAAAAAAAAAGCAGAAAATTTATAATGACATTTAAAAAGAAGATTTATAGGATAACTGGTTCTAGAAGCCAATTACGATGGAAACAACCCCCAAGTGACATTTTCACGTGAAAGGACAGGTCATGTGCCTTCCAAAAGGTGTTTGAAGGAATGAACCAAGTCCATCCATGTCAGGCACTGCAAGGACCTTGCCCACAGCCAAGAGCAGCAGGTCTGGCCTCATGCAAGTCCCATACCACAAACACAGCTCAGAACATCCCACCAGTGATGTTTTCTACTAAATCAGGGCTGAAATGCTTTGCTGTACAGACCCCAGTGAACCCAACATCAGCAGCAGCAAACTGCAGATGCTGGAGGCAGACAATCCCAGAATGGTGTGGGTGGGAAGGGACCCTAAAGCCCATCCTGTTCCTCTCCCTGCCATGGGCAGGGACACCTCCCACTGTCCCAGACTGCTCCAACCACCATCCAGCCTGGCCTGGCACTCTTCCAGGGATCCAGGGGCAGTCACAGCTTCTCTGGGCACCCTGTGCCAGGGCTTGCCCACTCTCCAGGGATGGATTCCTTAAGGGACACTCAATATGCAGGTGTGTGACTAATCCAGGCATTTCCTCTCTGTGAGTCTGTGTTCCAGACAGAGGAGGTGCAGCCTCAGAAATTGAAATTAAAAACCTTTGCTCCTCAGTTTCTCAGGAGCTGGTGCTGAGGGTTATTTCATCTGCTCTCCCACAGCCCTGCTGTGCCTCAGTTCTCCCCCTCTGAAGCTCAGCAGAGGACACTGTTCATAGGCCACTGCTGCAGGACCTACTCCTTAAATCTTCCTCTGAGGAGGAAATTATCATACAGTGGTTGGAGGCTCACAGCATCTGAGGAAGGTGTGTGGAAAGAAGCAAACCCTCAGATTAGACAGAGGAAGCAATTCTGACTTTTCTCAGAAGTCAAACTGAGATACAGCCATGTTATTAAATTTCTTCCTAAACTTAAATATAAATTTCCCTGTTTTGACAATAATCTGATATGTAATTGAATGTTTAAAATATGGTTTTTAATGAAATTTCCTGCAGAGCTGGCTGCCCAGCCCACCTTTTGTGGGCTACCAGGAGATCTGCTGCTTGGGGTTAGCTCTGAACCCTGTGCTGGTGAGCCCTCAGAGTTGTTTATAACACCCTCTTTAACTGGCATTTACTCCCTGCTTTAACATTTTCCTCATTTCTGTCCCTATTTTTGAAGCATACTCCCACAGTGGCAGCTCTCCAACTCCTCTTACCTCCAAGAGAAGGCAGGCTACCAGCTACCTTTATAGTTGCAGCCAATTTTTCTGCTTGGACAGCTTACAGGGGATCTTAGTTGATGAATAGTTGATTCTCTGCCCATGGCAAGCATATGAGTCATCCCTCCAAAAAATATAACCTTGCTGTCCCTCTCCAAGACATGGAGAGGCCCGAGGGGCCAAGAGGCTCCCTGGATACAGCTGAGGTTATAATGTTATTTTTGTTATGCCCAAGGTTTGTATGATTTAAAGGTAACTTTCAGAAGATGGAGGACCAGGGAAGTCCACCTAGAAAGTGGTTTGGTTCTTGGTGCCATCCAGGTGAACCCATGAAGTTATTAACAAGATACTCTGGAGGAGCACAGGCAGAAGAGGCAAACACTGCTTTCATCCAGGCTCCTTCCCTGCCCAGCTTGGAGACCTCAAGGTGTTACTTGGATTTTCATCATGTGCTGCTCCCATGTCTCCCAGCACATGCACTCAAAACTCCACCCTCTGTGCCAGTTGGGAAATTGGCATTTTTATGCCATTTTCATGCCTGAGGCATAAGGATCTGCAGCAGAAGACAATCTCTTACAAAGCAATGTTCAGATGTGTCCCTCTCTGCCTTGCGGAGTCTGCCCATCTACAAGAGGAGACAATCCAGTCAGGAGAAACCTGACCTCATTGCAGAGTTTGTAGAATTACAACAGGGCTTCAGGCATGGGACTTCAAGTACCTTTTGATGGGGGCAGAGGCAAGTTTGGAGACATTTATTAAATCGATTCTCCAGGTACTTCTAAAATAGTAACAGTAAAGGAGTCAAAATTCCCTCCCAGTCCTCATACATCTCTGTAGTTGTGGAGCATTAACTTTTCTGGAGGCTCCAATCCTGGAAAGTGTGATGCCCGTTAATTTGGACAGGTAGATTGCCCCATTGAACTCCATCAGATGTCCTGCAGATTGATGGAAAACACTGCTCTGCTTTCTTTGGCATTGGGTGACAGCTTGGAAGCATTCTTCGAGAGTTATAAAACAAAGTTGGCTGCACGTCCTGTTTCTGAAAAGAAATTAATTTCAAATGTTCATTCTCATCAAAGACAGGCCCTCTGTTAGAGATAGGAGCTGGGCAGACCCTTGGGTGTCCTCCAGGGTGGGATCCTCATGCTCCTGGGTTCTTTGGTTTGCCACAGACCACTGTGCCTCCTCTGTGACTTTCAGGGAGCTCTTGCATTCATCAAAGTGTGGTTCTGTTCTCCTGCTCTTTGCCTTTCAGCAGGGATGGAGACATGGATGAGTAAAGACAGATAAGGGGTAGGCACAAAGCAACAGACTCCAAATTTCCTGTGAATTTAATAGCAGAGCATTTGAAAGGGTAACAGTGCTCCTGTCACAGGAATTCCAAGTGTGGATCAGGTCTCATTTAAATTACCAAAGGGTCCAGTTTGCTTTTAAAGGCTTCTTTTGGGGGAGATAGAAAATACCAAACAGAAATGTTTGGTGAAAGCTCTGAGGTTTCTCCTGCCACAGAAGATGGAATATCTTGGGAAGTTCTACATGATCGTTTTATCCTTTCTTCATGGTAAGGGTGGTCAGGCTGTGGAAGGAGCTGCCCAGGGAGGTAGTCTCTATCCAAAGCCCTTAGGATGCACTACCCAACGACTTGTTTCAGTTCTGGGAATCCTCCAAAAGGAAGGATGTCTTTTCCATTATCCCAGAAATCCTTTGCCCACTCCTGCTAGGTTCTTCTGCATCAACCAAATCTTTTTCTCCCTGCTGATTACTCCCCCTCATAATTATAGCAAGTTCTTCAACAAGCACCCCCTGCATGAAAACAGATTTTCATCATAACCATAGTTCCAGGTCAACCATCCATCATCTGAGCTTATTTAGCCTTGGAGTCAATATTATTTTATAGTGCATTTGAAGCAACCCTAATCCCCACCCTGATTTAATTCCTGGGTTTCTTTGGAAGCCACCAACCTCTCTTTCCCTGACAAGGGAACGCCAGCTCTTTAGACACAAGGTCTCTGGGAAGCAGCTGTGACTGTCCCTCCTCCAGGAATATTTTTGACAAGGCAGAGAGGAAGCACACTTCCAGGCTGACTTGGCTTTTCCCCATGAACACACAAGTCAGAATTTTCAGGACAAGAGAATACCATTTTTTTCCATCATTGCACCTATCATGGTTACATTTAGCTGTGAAAATGGCAGAGGAAATTTAATTTGAGAGAAATCCATAAACAAGAATGACCTTATCCAGGGCAGAATTCCATAAGTTCTGAAGTGTTTTGGAGGTAACGTGGTGACTCTTTCCACCTGTAACTTCTGGAAGGGTCAGTGGTGAGTGTGAGATTGCTGCCCCTGCACACAGCCCCTGTTAGGAGTCTCTGGGCTGAGCACCAGGCATTTCCAGCCACCAGCAGGAGGGAATCCTCACTTTGGCTTGGGTGGGAGGTTCTGCTATAAATATAAATACTAATTGTTGCTGTTTACAGAACTACAGTGATGAAGAGGAACAGGGAGATTTGGGAGCTTGGCAGGAGAGACCCAAGGCTATAACTCTCTGGATTGGGAACTGTCTGCAGAGCCAGTGGGACCTGCTTCCTGAAAGTCACAGCCAGTGCTGCCAAATGGTTCTTAGAACAAACTGTGTGGAACTGCACCAAGACTGCACTACTGAGTAGCACCAAATCCCAGCAACTGCTGGGATGCTCTGTCCAGGGTTTTCTATTAGTCCCTTGGAAGTAGAACCAGAATACAGCAAACAACAAACTGCATGTAGCAGAATAAAAAGATATTTTTTAAAATGGTATTTTTAAAATGCTGCTGAGAATTGATGATGCTCTTAAAAATGCCAGCTTGCTCAGGGTCACACGAACCATCCCTTGCTACTTCATGCCAGAGCTCCATGTAGGCAGTAGATTGTTAGGAAAAACCTGTAGTGTTGCAGTGATAACGGCTCAGGTACCCCACAGGCTGGGAGAGGTACACCAGTGACACTGTGCAGAGCTGGCAGCCTGTCCTGCTGCCCCCAGTGTTGTGACACAGATGGGCCCCTTGGGGCTGGCACACCAATGTGCCCCCAGGGCTGTGACACAGATGTGCCCTCAGGGCTGTGACACAGATGTGCTCCTTGGGGCTGTGACACAGATGTGCCCCTTGGGACTGGCACACAGATGTGCCCCTTGGGGCTGTGTCACGATCTGCCAAGGCAAGCGGAGTTCGTGATGGTTCGAGTGATCTCAGAACACAGAAAACAGAAGGGAACAACAACAATTTGCTTCTCAACAATAATATGCTTTTATTAATGCACACAGCTCAATATGCAAAAGAGGGGGAGAAAGAAAAAGAGAGAAAAGAGAAAGAGAGAGGGAGAAGAATATAGCTACCAACAGGAGAGACGAGTCCTCATGGTCCTCTCGTGGTCCAATGGTTCGTCTTCTTCCGTTGGGGAGGCCTCAAATTGGAGTAACTCGGGGAGTCACTTTTATGGCCCTTTTCAAGGCAGGAGGCAACAGGCCAAACAAGAGGTGTTGATGGGGGGGGTCTCAGATAGAAGCAGGTGCAGAGCGAAAACAGAGTGAATTGTTTGCTCGAGGGAACGAGGTCAGAACGGAACCGGGGCAGATCGACTTGAACCAGCCTGCAGCGATGCCATCCATTGTTTTCTCCCATGAGGGAACCTTTGGTAAACACTCCTGCTCCAAACCCAGCCAGCCAGGCTCCCTGAGTTAGGGGTTTCAGTCCAGTCCCCTGGGACTTCGATGATCGTGAGGCAGAATTTTGGGGACCTTTTCGGGACGGACCTTTACAGGCTGGCACACAGATGTGCCCCCAGGGCTGTGACACAGACATGCAGCCCATGGCACTCGCCCAGGGCTCCCCTGCTGATTTGGATGTATTCAGATGCAGGTTGCCACTCCATTTCACATATGTCACCAAAATGAACATCATCACAAATGACAGCCATGGCAAGAACTGCAAACATTGGTTTCTCCCCTTCCCCCTCCTTTTCCCAATTTGCAAATTCATTTTGATTGTGCTTATGTTGCTCTTGGATTTTATTTTATATTCACTCAGATACTCATTAAAAGAATGTTTGAGTTTAATGCATGAATGTTCACATGAAAAATGCAACATGAGATGCAACACCAGGTTGCACCAAAGCTGCTGCCAGACTCTGACACAGAGACAAACAATCCAGACAGAATTCATCCAGAGCTTTCCCAACACAGCCATGTACATATATGCAATTACATTGTGTGAAAGCAAAGCCCACAAATTTTATTGTAAGCTTTTCTCCACCCAACACACCTGTTATTTGTCTGATTTTCCTGGATCCCTCTAGGGAAGGCAGTCTACTTTTTTCCCAGTGCCTTCTCCCAGTTCTCTTGGTTATAAAAAATATGCTTTATCCAGCCTGGGAGCAATGAGCCCTCAATTGCATTAATCAAAAGTAACCAACATATGCAGAATTCTGAATGTGGTGTGAATCCTGTTGGAAAAATAATTCCCAGTGAGACACAGAAATGTGCTTTTATTCACCATGTGCTCACACTATTAGCAGGACAGGTCCCTGGGGTTGTAAAAGGGATCTGACCAGCCCAGTACTGAAGCAGCCACTGCAGCAAGGAGGGCAGAGAAGGCCATCAGCACTGCTGTGGATTCTGTAGGTGACCCTCCCCATCAGAACATGAAGCAAGTCCTTGTGCCCAGGCTGGCAAGGGCAGCCCCCGTTCCTGAGGATGTTTAGGGACAAAAGCTCAGTCTCTGATCAGCAATGGAAATGAAGAACCCTTGTGACAACACAACCCGAAGAGTTTTACAGAGTATCTTGAGTGATTTCCTCAGCAGCTGGAGCTGCAGTTACCCTGATAGTTCCTGGAGTAAAAAATGCTGCACAATGGAAAACTTGGATGATGAATTTGACACAAATCCTCAGCTTGTGCAAGTTCCTATGGCCCCCCTGACTCCACCTGAATTGCCCCGCCTCTTCCAGCTGCAGCTCTCCCCCAGCACTTTAGGAAGGCTCAGGAGTTGTAGCTGCTGCCATTTATTCCCCAAAAAACAGACTGTCCGCTGAGGTAAATCCCTCTCCCACCACAAGAATTTCTATCAGCAGAGATCCAACTCTAAGTTATATTCTCATGCAGAAGTGTTACCCAAGTTCCTGAAAACTGAGTGCTCAGAGTGTCCCAAGGTGTTGGAGCTAAAACACTAAAAAAATCTGGGGGTTAAACACAACCCAGTTCAATGTTCTGTATTTATGAATAGTCCCTGAACCCACCACCTCTCAGCAGTTTTCAAAGAGCACTAAATCAAAGACAGTGATGGTAAGAATATGCTTCCTTCAGTCTGGTCCTTAAAATTCCTTACTCAACCCTTGGAAACCTGAAATTAAATATTATTTATGAAGTCCTGCAATAAGAGCACAGTCTGAGTGTGATAAATTACTAGTAGCAAGCTAAGGCTTTCATTTTTTTTCCCAAACACAGAATCCAGTCCCTCATGTGAGCCCTTTCCTCCATGGCTCTGCTGCAGAGGTCTCTGCAAGATCCTTCCCCTCCCTCGGCCTCCTCTGGCTGCAGCAGGAGATGCCAACTGCCCTGAAGGGCTGAGCACAGTCCCGGGGAGCTGCTCTGGTAGAAGTATACAGAAATTCACAGCAAGGGGGTCATGAAGCAGGAGGGCATGGGCAGAGGAGGAGAGAAGCTGTGACCCCACATGGAAAAAACCTCCCATCTGATGGCTCAAAACATAGAAGCATAGAACCCTGGAATGGTTTGGAGTGGAAGGGACATTGAACATCATGTCATCACTATTCCAGGCTGCTCCCAGCCCCATTCAACCTGGCCTTGGACACTTCCAGGGATCCAGGGGCAGCCACAGCTTCTCTGGGCACCCTGTGCCAGGGCCTCCCCACCCTCACAGAGAAGAATTCACTCCATATATCCAGTGTAAATCTTCTCTGCTTCATTTTAGGGCCATTTTCTTGTCTTATCTCTGAATCCAACACACAGGCAAACTCAGACAGGATGAACACGTCTAAGGGACAGTTCAGGGGGGCATGGTGGGTGCAGCTTCTGCGTTTGTTGAAAGCAGCTCATGCTTTGATCAGTTTATACAACAGGAAGAAGCAAAGTGTCAAGGTCCCTATGTGCCAACACCTCCCTCCTCTGTCACCAAAGGACTTAGAACCTGCACAGCATTTTAACTCTAATGTTAATATTAAAAATATTCCAGATTCAGGACCATAAGCAGAACTGCCTTTTACACTGCAAAAACATTCATCCTTCTCCAGCAGATTGTCCGTGAAGTCTGAGCACAAAGGACAGCCAAAGCTGTGATTGTTTGGTTCCGTGTAACCATGGGAAGAAGAATTCACCACAGTGAACAATCAAAATTCAGGGCTGCTGCCACCTCTGAACCAATTTTGACACTATTTTTTCTGCCTTTCATGAACCATAAGTTTCATCTGTTCTGGGGCTGAGTCATTATTTTCTTCCCTAAATAGAAAAGTTTTCATGCTCATTTTTTATTACTTTAATATGGCAACAATCCTATATGTGTATATAAACTGTGATTCTAGGTAAGAAAACCAGGAAACTTTCCAAACATATACTTCATATTTCTCTTATTCCACGTGGTTATGAAGTGGGGTTCAATGGAAACTGCATGGGAACTGAAAGCAGAGCACATACTGTGCACCCATGTAATTGAGAAAATGTAGGGCTGGAAAAGGACAAATCAGATGGATGATGTTTACATGTTCCTGTAACATAACTTGGGCTAGAGACTATAGAGTTGCACAGTCAAGTTTTCAGGAGTCAGCTTAAATTCATTAAATTGTTAAAGCTTTCCTGGATATGAGATGCACTGGTAGCACTGTTGCAGGGCAACCAACTCATAAAATACCATCTCCTCCTCCCCCCAAAGATGAGACACATGGGATAACAAACTCAAAACTGAATCATATATAATTGGTATAACTTTCAGCTTGAAAAATTTTGTTTCCATCACTTAAATTATGTAGATTAACTGGTACCTCAAGATATAGACATAGCTCATGTCTGACATGGGACAGTAGACATTGAAGCAGAAGACCTTATACCTGAAGCCCTATTATCACAAAGTTTAACAAAAATACATTTTCCTCCAGAGAAAAAGGTACATTTTTAGGCTGTCCCTTTCACACCCCTGTTTGGTGAGTAAAATGTCAAGTCACCCACCATTTGTTGACTTGAGTCTATGAGTATTTTGGATTACAGTCACAGAGGAAACCAAAAAGCGGAAGACAGGAGTTACACAACTCCCATTTGTGTGTAATTTGAAAAAAAAAAAAAATAGAAGGAGATATTGTAAGTAATAGCTGCAGTGTGAATGGGAGCTGTAGGTTTGAGTATGGCAATGAACCAAGCTCTGCATCAGCAGTGAAGAAACAGACCTGGAGTCTCTCGAGGATGAGTAAGCCCTACTTGTGGAAAGGAAGGATAGAATGAGACCCTTTGCGTTCAGCACAGCTCCTCTGTCCCTGCTGCTGTTTCAGGGAGAGCCCTGGCCCAGAGGCAGAGAGTACCAGCTGCCTCCCTGCAGGCATCCTGCCCAGAAACATTCTGGCTCTGCCAAGTCACCTCCTTGGCACAGCAGGTTCCTCCCACGGGAACTCAGCTGTCCACAGACATGTAGATCTTCTTAGAAAGACTTTTCTAGAAGAAGCCCTTACCCCAACATTCTCATGCGCAGCTCAGATTCCAATATCCCAAAATCTTTGCTTAAGTGGAATTGGTTTGCTCCCAGAGACCAAGAGCTTTTCAGGGAATTTCTCTTTTCTCTGACATTGCTTGGGAGCCACTGCAAAGGCTCTCCAAACATGAAACACCCTGAGCCTGAAAACCTCAGCAGATGGCATGAAGGTGTCTCCAAGTAGTAGCTGGTGATGGAAAAATGTGTTAGGCTGATGACAATCTTGGACACAGGTCCCTTTGCAGAACCACAGGACACAGGCAGCAAGTGGCAAGTGACATCTGCTGTGGTTCCCTTCCCTGACACAGCTCTCTCATGCCCTGGTGGTTCAGGAGAGGGTGGCAATTAATTCAAACTATTTTTATTGGCCTGCTTGTTGCTACACAACACATCCTTTCATTAGAAAGAGGAACATTGTAGTTCCTCTCATCCTCTTCCAGAGACATTTCAAATAGGTGGAGGTTTAAATCCCACAAGTGAAAGCTACAGACATAAATTCCACATTTGTTTGTGTGAATCTGCACATGGCCAACCTTACAGAATGCAAACCAAACCCCAGTAATGGGGCCCAGATTGAAATGCAAACCAGCTCTCCACAATGAGAGACAGATTCTCGTGTCTGAGAAGTTTGCAGTCAGCTATAATAAAAATCAAGCTCTGCAGCTCGGCCAGCCCCCGAGTCTTCATAAATATCACTTTTCCCTTGTTTTATTGTTAGCAGAAGCAGCTTGGCAGTGGATGCCACCACACTATTAGTAAACACCCGTCATTATAAACACAGAACAGAGACCATAATTACCATCAAGGAAAAAGAAGGAATGAATTACACAACCCACCAGCTCCTAAGAAAACAATTTCAGGAATACAAGGCAGTTCCAGCTGGAAATGTCACCATGGCACCCCACACCTGACACATTCTGCCACCTCTCCCTGAGCTTTGATACTCTGTGTGAAGCCAGAGAAGCTGTGAAAAGGACCTGGTGGGTTCCTATATTGCCTGAAAATGACTCCACATCAAGAGACAATTTCTTCCCTTCCAGACTGGCAGAACCAGCTAGGTTTACACAGGACCAGGCCATGATGCCCTTTAGCCACCACAAGTAATAACAACACATGTTCTGAGAATTAAAATGAGATAGTGCTTCTGTGGGATCCATCCACACAGGGGACCAGAAACTCTTGGCTGCCCAAGCATCTGTGAGAGCCTGATAATTCCCAAGGAATGGTATTTGAGTTCAGGACTACAGTGAATTCCTGCAGAATTATAAAGGCTAAAATGGTGCACTCCCGATGCTGGTGGGCTCTGCTGCCCCTCAATGGGCCTGCTGGGAGGGGGAGATCTGGGCAGCTCATCCCTCTCCTGCAGGTCCCTCTTTTCCTTTGGCAGCTGGCAAGAAAGCAAAACGACTGTGGCTATACAGCAAGACAGGGCCAAATAACAGAAAGAGTGTCGCGTTTCTCCCCCTGCTCTTTTCGGGCCGGCTGGCAGCTGCAGGGGTTGGGGCAACATACCCCTGGGTCCAGGAATGAAGGGCAGGTACAGGAGCCTTACCAGAGCCTTTGGGGAGAGGTCTCTTGGCGGTGCAACAGCCATTGGCAGCATGCTGGCAGGCAAGACACGACAAGGCTTCTGAGGGTGTTGATTACATGGGGTTTATTCGGGGGTCCCACACCGGGGGGAGCATGGCTCCCCCGGAGAGGGCAGGAGGCAAGAGGCCTGCAGGCTCCAGAGGGTCCCGGGAGAGACAGCGCCCAAAGCCTCTTGCCTCCCCTGGGAGACTTTCAGCCAGGGACAGGTCCAAGGCTTGGAGCAATGGGATACTGAGAGGGGAGGAGAACACATCTTATGGACCAATGGGAACAGAAGGTAGGAGGGGTTGGGTGAACCAAAAAGGCATCGAGGATGAGGTGATAGACAGGGTTACAATGAGACAACTTAGGCGGGTTGCAACTTAGTAATGAACAGAACAATCATTTAAGAAAAAAGAATCACCACAGAGGAGCATAACAGAAAAGAGGAACCTGTGATTTGTCCTTGTGACATCATTCAGAAAAATTTATTCTTTCCTACGTGTTCCAGAGTCCTCTTGGACCTGTTTTAAATAGATGGCTTTGCACAAACATGGGTCAGTGTCTGTATTCCTACAGTAAAGGAGATGGAAATATTCCTGAGAATCCTCTGCACCCTCTACCTGGGAGGAAGAATTATCCCACAGTTTGTTAAAGTTCTCAGTATTGGATGCAGATGCATGACAATTTCTCAGCAATTTTAGCAACATCCCTAAGGAATTCAGGAATTTAGGTTTGCAGTGGTATTTTCCAAGAGGAACTCCTGGAGAGAGCTTCTAAAGCCATCATTCAGAGAGAATACCAGTAACTGGGCTGCTACAGCCCATGGGCCACTGCTCCTCCTGTTCCTGTCCTGCTGGCCCCAGCTAGCAGCCACAGCTGCCACTGGAATGTCCACTCCCATGGAAGGACATTGGGAATGCCCATGTGAGGCTGGACAAGACGTGTATGTGCACAACATCCTCTGGCCGTAGAGGTTGGGGCTGAGCCTGGAAGGGCTCACATGCAGGCTTTGAGTGTAACATTCTTAAAATAAGGGGGAAATCACACCTCTGGGGGTTGTTTTTCACTTGCTCAATTCGAAACAAATGAAGACTAAATTAAGCACACAGTTGTTCAGTGCATGATTTGGGAATGGTATAAGGCACAATAAGGTGGCTGTCACAATGTCACAGTGTCACAGTGTCACAGTCTCGTTGAAGGGCTGGAGCAATAAAGGCAGATGGCAGCAGAGCAGCAAACAGGGTTTAGTGCTTGGCAAATGGTGAATTCTTCTCGGAGCAGCTCAAAGAAACCTAAGATTCTTTCAGTTCCACAGAATTTTCTATTCCCATTCCCTTTGCTGAAAAAAATATCATATTGTCAGGAGAGGGGACACATTCATAGTGTAATGCTGACTGAATTTTGATACAAAATCTAAGCCAGGCCTACAGAAACTGAATAGAAATACAGCTTCTAGAAGTGGATGAATCACAGCAATTGAGCCTCCCTTAACTGTTTGGGGTTTGATGCTGTATTTATCATGACAGTACAATTGGACATTAATTGATTCTCAATTCAAAACATCTCAATTTTTTTCCCACAGTTTTGCATGGATTTATCTATAACTGTTTAGAATGGGCTCACAGCAGAATTCAAGTGATGATGTGAACAGGGAATAAATTCAAATGTGTTTTCTTGACTCTGATAAGAGAGAAGATATCTCTGGCAGACAAGACACACATGCAGCTGGCCCATGGTACACTTGGGGAGTAGGGCAGAAGAACAAGTGGGAAAATATCAAGGCACTTCAAGGTAAAAAAAAATTAATTCATGATTTAAAAATAAATGGTATTTGGCTTTGACACTGCTTGTGGTGTTGGTGGGACACCCATAATAAGATGGGACACCCATAATAAGATGTTGACAACAACAGCGACAGGGAGCATGTGAAGATAATTCAAAAGTCTCAACTTAGATACAGAGTTAAGCTGAACCAGTCTGCTTTAAATACAATTAAGTCAACATATGCATTTCTGCAATAATTTTTGATTTAAGATGTAAGTTTTGCACATATTCCCCATCTAAGAGAAGAAAAAAAAAATAGCATACACATTGACTACCTTTGCCTATGCTAAAGGTCATTATTTTCATATTCTTCTGACTACCAGAAATAATGCCAAGAGCTGAAAGAATTGCCTCTGGAACATGAACATTGTGTCCTTTTTCCCGAACACAGCCTGGTACCAGTGATGTCCCAGCCTGGCCGGCACAGGCAACTCCCAGCAATTCTCACTGCAGAGAAGGTGCTTAATGGCTTGGGACAGCACAGCCAACAGAAGGGAATTCAGGGAGAAGAGAACAGTCTAACTTCATTGAAAGGAGTTGTGCTGTGCTAGGATGAGCTTAGGACCAAGTAAAATTTCCACCCCCATCCTACTTTGCCCCTTCCTCACCTTCAACACATAGACAGGATAGGGATTATGGACACTTTGATTGACTAGCTGTAGTTAATTATTTACTTTCTCTATTAAGAAATTGACATAGGACTAGAAAACCATATTTCTTTCAATAAAACAACGGGGAAAAAAAGAGTGAGGCTGTTCATGAATGTGGTAGCCTGGCAGAGCAGAGGAGCCCTAATGCCTTAATGAAGATAAGCAGATGAAAAAGGCCACTGTGGATTGCCACTGCCTTGCAGTTAAGTGGTGGGTTTGGAAAATAATTCCTCCTGAATCATCTTCTGGTTACATTCTGGTTCTTCAGTCAATTATATGTCACCACATGAGGTTTGAGAGTGGATTCCTGAGTAAACAGCCAACAGCAGACAAATTAGCTGGGAAACCCAAGCACTGCTCTTTATCACAGGAGTTTTGATGAGTGCTGTGGCTGATTTGAGACAGTTCCTCAGGTGTGTCTGTGCCTGTCAGGTTCCAAGATGTCTGGGTGTGCCCAGACCCCCAAGAGGATTTTTTTTTTTTGCAGCTATTCCAAATACACTCCCAGCTGCTCCCCCACAGAAATAAGAATAGGAATTCTTTTCTGCTCTAAAAATCGTGGAGTGGGGGAGAAGGGGAGAACCCCAACCATCAGCTTGTTCAAAGAAGAGCCCTGGCACTGGGGGAGCTGGGGAAGCTTCCCTTTAGGGGAAAGTCAACAGGAGCTCTTGGCGCTGGGACCTGCAGCTTCCTGCCTCTCCCTCCAGAGATCACCTGCATTCTGGGAAGGAGCTTTTTCAGAAGGAGAATGATCTCACCACTGTAACTTATGTGGTGAAGTTTCTCTCCTCTAATTAGGATTTTTAACCTGTGTAATCTTGCCTTGTGCTGGCTTTGTAATAGGAACAAGCCAGGACTGGGATAAGGCAAGGAATGCAGACTTGGGGGAGCGTATCTCAGCTGATTTTCTTTGTCACCAGGGCTGCCAGGAGAGAGAACCTGGGCACCTGGAGGTGTGCCAAGCCTGTGTCTCCTAGTCTTGGGCAACCACGTCCTTTTGGGGTTTGACAGCTCCATCCCCTGCAGTGCACCCCGCTGCTCTGCCCTGGTAATGGGGCCTGGCCTGCACTGATCCAACCTGCAAGTTTATAGAATGGTTTATAGGGCTGGTTACAAAAGAAAACTTGTTTCTCATAAAACATTGCTGTGGATTTGACAGTGTATTTCTGGTGGCTGATTGCTTGTGGTAGTCCCCATGAGTAAAGGTAACAGCATGGGCAGGTTGACCAAGACTGACATTAGGAAGAGACTCTTTTGTCCTTGTTCTGTCCATGTCCTGCTTTTCTTCATGGTTTTGACCCCCTCACATCAAATTCCCTAAGCTTCTGTCAGACAAGGAAATTCTAGGCAACGTTTTCCTTAAATAAATATTTTTCTTTCTTTGTAGAGTCAATATTCCTTTCTCAGCTCAAGATTTTATGTGTCCCTGTATCATGCTCTGTCCAAAGCCAAAGCATTTCATTCCCCCAAGGTTACGTGGGGATCCTCCAACATTCCAAGCAGTGACAGAAAGGAGGCAGGAATTGCCATGTGCCTCTGTTGCAACTGGTCCAGCTGTGACACTCAAAGAATATCAAGCAGCCCAGCTTTGTGCCTAGAAATACAATCTAACCACCTGGGATGACTTGGCATCCTTAACTACATCTTCAACAGGAATGTACCCAGAGAGAGGCAGGACATTCTCAGCTGCACAGGAAAAAGGACACGTTCCAGCAAGATAATCCAAACATCACAAAATGCTGCAGTCACGGAGCTCTGGCTGCTCTTAGATGCATGTGGGTGTACAAATGGAGGGTAAAAATTATGGGTTTTACCTTTTGTACCCACTCAGACACTTGGACAACTTCTCTTGTTTTTGCTTTAAGCCAAAAGGGGACAGGAGAGAGATGTGTTGCAATCATCAGATAGGAGACACTTTAATGGCTTCTGAGCTGATAGATTAGAGTTCTCCATGCACACAGAGTTTATTTTCCTATGGCCTCCACTCTCTAGCGAGCTGGCTCATGCCGAGGGCAGGCTGGGAGAGGTGAGGCCAGGGATTCGCTGGCTTTAATGCACAACTGAAAGATGCTTTCAGTCAGCTGCAGCCTGGATGCCAGGTTTTATTTTTTCAGTGCTCTCACTCTGGGGTAGAGAGGGTCAGCCCTCTCCTTCCTCATGCCTCTTTCATTCTCGCACAATCTTTGTGAAGCTGCAGAAAAGAATGTTCCCATAAATAAACAAAATATTGAGTTACACACCATGTAAGTGATGACAGAAGAGAGCCCCAAGTAATCTTTTTAATTTCTATGCACAACACAACGTGCCAGCTCTCAGATAAAAGATGAATGAAAGAAAATGACATTGCTTCCAAGCCCACATAGTTTTGAGGTAAAATCACCAAGCCATCATTTCCCATGTGCTCCTGTGTACATTGGGGCACAGGACTCAGCCCTCCCTGCCCACCTCCAACCTGGAGCTGCTCCTGGTGCTCCTCCTGCTCCACCATCTATGTCCTGCTCCCAGGTTTGCTCATATTACCAGCCCCGAGATCACTCTGAACTCCTACAGGCCGCCAGGTGGGTGGTTTTGGGGTCAGAAGGCAAAATGCTGTCTGCAGCAACGTCCACATCCTGCTGCTCTGCTCCCCCTGCTGCAAATCAGGGCTTGGCTCTACACACTTTAATTGGGGACAAATTGCTGCAAGAGTCTTTGCAACTCCCTCTTGCACAGAGGTGGTTCCTTCAGATTCTACTGGGCAATTTACAATTAGGCTACTTTTAAAAATAATTTGATAGCAGTAACACTTCACTGAATAATTTTCAGGCTCACTACAGACATTATTCATAAGAAAGAGGTTCAAAATATTCAAGAGAGAAATATAACACGACCATGGTGGATCTGGTTGTCTACACAGGCCTTGCTGCTTTGCTTTGGGCTCTGGTGGGGACTCTCACGCAATTTAGCTGTCAGGAAACATCCTGAAAGCCAACGTTTAACTGTGGCAGGAGGGGCTGGGATCACACCCTATACCACACTGACCGAGTGTCACGGGGTGCCCTGAGCACAGCACAGGGCAAGACACAGTGAGAGAGTCACTGCACAGCAACCTCAGCCAAAAGCCACCATAAATTCAGGCTGAGAAGGAAAATGAATACCTGGGAAATGAAATAATTTTCCAATGTTCCCAGACAGCCCTGGGAAAGGCAAAGGACTGAACCTCTGCATCCTCAGGTCCACTGCAGCATTTAGAACCATGCCCTGCTTTCTGCCTAATTACACCTCCCTGTGTTAGATCTAAAATCACAAAGCTCACTGGAAAAGCTTTATCAAGGCTGCTCTGATTAGGAAACTCACATTGCTGATGAAATATCAGGAACATTTTGCTTTCTCTCCCATGGGAGGTGCCCCTCAGTCCCAAGGGAGCTGTTGGGGAGGTTGTGCTGCAGTTCTGCTCTGTGTACCCCTCAGTACAAACCTGGCTCTGCTGGGGAAGGACAGCTACATGCCCTGGGATGAGGTCTTGGATTCTCAGGCTGGTTTGGGTTGAAAGAGACATTAAAGTTTATTTCAACCCACCCCCTGCCATGGACACCTTCCACTAGCCCAGCCTGGCCTTGGACACTTCCAGGGATCCAGGGGCAGCCACAGCTTCTCTGGGCACCTTGTGCCAGGGCCTCTCCACCCTCACAGCCAAGAATTTCTTCCTTACATCTAATCTAAATCTCTCTTCTTCTCCTCTGAAACCATTCCCCTTTGTCCTATCACTATCTATAGTAGTGAAGAATCTACTTAATTTTCTGTGTAACTTTTATTTGTTTGGAATGTAATTTTACCTTCTTGTTGCGCAATGCTGTCCTGAGGGAGACACAGTGATCACCACGGAGTCGAAGCGGGAAAAGAGAAAGTTTAATTTTTTCTACAACTTCTATAGATTTCTAAAAAGGAGACCAGATTGGAAGACTGAGGTTCAACCTCTTCAACTCCACTGGTCTTAGAAAGTGTCCATCAATTGTCCTTTCACAGAAAGGAATCCAAAAAACATAACAGTTCTGTAAACATTACTTTGTTCACATGAAATTTCTGACTCCAAGGCTGAAGGCTGGAAAACAAGGCAACACCTTCTCTTTTGCTTTCCTTGGTCTGATTTAGGATCTCTTTCTTTTCTTAATCTGATGTAGGCTGCAGTTCCTTTCCCCCTGTCCTGCCGGAGGACCCCCATCCTCTGCGTTTTCCTCCCAGAGTTTCTTCTGGAAAGGCACTTACAACCTGCAGCTGCTCTCTATCTATATGTTCCTCACACTACATCAGAAGCTGGATGGGATGGATTTTATTTCTTTTTTCGCTCCCCTGTTTCAATTTTTTTATGTCTGATTTCAATTTTTTTCTTAAAGAGAGGAAAAGATAATTCTGTTATTGACTTAATTGAAAAGAGAAACTGAAGCCTATTGATTTAGTAGGAGTCAAAGCCCAGATGAATTTAACTCCCAACCTCTTCTTTTCTAACATGAAGTTGTCATTAATAATTTGATGTATTCTTTAAAATTTAATTTATGGAATATCATTGAAATTTGAAAGAGCTCACAGTGAGTGGAACACAGCAAGAAGTAGAAGTTTATAGTCCCTAACAAGAATAAACAGGACTAGAAAGTCCTTCATGTTCTCCCAGCTAACCATAGAAACAGCCATTTTTTTTTCTTTTAAATTATCTCAAGGAAAAGTTAGCCAAACATAAATTAGAATGACTGCCACTGATTTATTTTTTTTTCTGAATAAAAAGAACATTCAGTAACAGGTCATTTGTTTTTGTTTTCTTTCAGAGAGTGAATGGAAACATATTCTTACCTCACTTTTCTCACAAGTACAGTAGATTTCCTAAGCTTCTGTCAAGGTTTTATTGCCAGGAAAAAGTGGTTGAATAGTCAGCATTTGTAGAGAGGGCATCATCAGACATAGAATACAGCTGCCAAACTGGTACCCTCATTTTCTAGGCACTGGCTGATGGGGTTCTGATTGTTGGTTCTGACAGGTGCTGATGAGCCTCTAGGCTTCCCTTGGAGGTGATTTTTGGAGAAGATGCATTTCTGAATGAGGAAGTGCCAGGCCCTGTGACATAAGGGGTTTGTGAGCACTGATGGGAGCACTCAGCATTCACCCTGCTGCCAAATTACAAAGTCAGGGTGATCAAATACATTACAAACAGGAATGGAAAATCCAGGGTTCCTGTTCTGGCTCCATCCTTGATTTTTTGCTGTGACCTTAAGCAAATCATCTGAACTTCTCCCAGCCAGATTGATTGCTCCTGTAATTCCATTTGATAGGATAAATAAGGAAGTGTATGGCCCTCTCTATCTTCATTTTCCTATCTGTAAATGTGGGTGAATGCTTTTGGGATATAATTATTGCCCACAGGTTCTGAGATGTTTCAAATCCTTGCAGTTCTTTGATGCCTGCAAACTTCTTTGTTGATATGTGGAGTACCTGTGTGGTAAGAAGTTTTAGAAAGGCTCTAAGCTTTCATCCAAGAGTGGGTGGGAAAACATTGTATGTATATTGTATAGGTTTAATCTTGTTTTCAGCTTTCTTTTAAGTGTAAAAATTTGTCTATCATTTTGTGCCCAACAGTTATCTGTGTTCTGCCTGAAATATCTAACAACATCTGCCCTGTTAAAAAGACACCAAGAGCTTGGCTTCAATATTGAAAAGTCCTTGAGAAAATAGTTTGTCTGCTTGTCTGCACAACTGTGATCAGAACAGTACCAAGGGTGATGTTCATGATGCACTTGGAAAGCACTGAGCTCTGCAGAGACTTTGGCAAGCTGATTTGAATTATTCTCAGCTCTGTTTTCCAGCTGGGAGACAGCTGGTGTCCTTTTGTGGGCTCTTTGGGGTGCACATTTTCAGCTTGCCTGTCCCAGCAGCTCAGCTCTCCACAGCACCTGGGTGCTGGGTGCTCTTGGGGTGTCCAGAAAAAGCTCCCTGAGGGCTGTGGGTCCTGCCATGGCACTGGGAAAAGGAAAATGGGGCTTGCCAGAGCACGTGCTGGCAGCTGTGCTGGCATGTGAAGCCTGTCCTTCTGGGATGCATATCCCAGGGAGGCAGATTCCCTACAGGAACACAGCACACATGTAGTGCACTGAGCTACCAGGACTTACATCCATGTGTGTGGAGAGAGAACCCCTGGAAGCATCCTGAAGTCCACTGTTCAGAGAAAAATAGCACTTCTGGGAAGAGATTGTTCCTAAAAACAGCCAGTATTGACAGCTCTGTGTAGATGTGACTGCTCAGAGCTTGTGGCATCAGAACTCCAGGCCAGGGCCTGGGAAGCAAGGCCAGGGAGCTCTTCTGGTGGAATGGTGGTGCAGGGGAGGCAGGGGTGCTGGAGGAGGTTCACAAGGCTTTGGTTTTCTCTTGGGGTTCCCAATGAATCCATTGCAGGTGAAGTAATTACCTTCTTTCCTCTCTCTCCCAGGTGCCTGGGGCTGGCAGTCCCTCGGGGTGCACAGTGAGGCTTTGATCTCAGGGAAACAATCCAGACTAAGAAATCAGAACAACCTGCAGTTTGATGCCAGTATTGTGCAGGGATGAGCCCTGACTGTAAGCCAGGCTTAACAGGGTCTTTGTTCAGCCCTGGAGCACCCAGTCACAGTGTGGGAGCAGCAGAAGCCACAGCATTTTATGTGCTGAAAATCAGAGGTGGAAAAGAGCCCTATTATGTCATTCATTTCATTGGCTCTTGGCAGAATTATTCCTGGTGCCATGCTCTCCCAGGAGCCTGATCCTGTCCAGTTTGGAAAAACTCAAGCCCTGATGCTACAGCTACCTTTTACTTGGAAAAACCATTTCAGTGCCTAGGAGACCTCCTGGGTAGGAAACTCAGACACAGCTGGGAGCTGTAAGTGATTCCTTGAACCCTCTGAAGCAGTTCCACCTCTCTCGGGTGTCTGTGCCAGTGGAATCCCTTGAACTTGCTAAACTGAGCTTCAGTCACCGTTCTGGCCCAGCTCCTTCAGTGTTTGATCTTTCCTTGAGAACCTGCCCCTCTAGGTCCAGAGATTCCCACACAGCTGTCAGGAATGATCAGTCAAAAATTATGCAGTAGGTCTGGTCTGCATTTGCCCTAAGCCCTTTTTAATAGTTGACTGACTATGTAAAGGGTCCTTAAAAACTAGTATTTTGGGCTGGTTTTTTAATATCAATTTATAAAGGGAGTATTTTTACAAAGTACAGTAAGCGCCACTTCATCAAAATTATGGCTTAAATCCCCATTTCCTGGATTCATGTGTTTATCAACAAATCTCTCTTTTTCTTTTTTTCCTAATGTACAAATTCCCATTCCTCAGTGCTGTAAAGGAAAGTTTTAAAGAGGAGAAAAAAAAAATAGGTCTTGAAAGCTCAGAGGCCACTAGAAGATATAATAATAAAAATGTTGGGTTATGCTCTTTTCCCTCTTCTGTATTTCATCTATCACAAGCTCTCTGCAGCCTGAGCTCTCAAGGCTGGCAGCACTCACTGTTTTTGCCATGATGAGGTTGTGCTGCAGCAGCTCTGTCCCAAAAAATTAATAAGGAGTGAGTTACTGATAAACAGAGAAGCTGTAGAATCCTCTAGGTCCCTGGAAGTGTCCAAGGCCAGGTTGGATGGGGTTTGGATCAACCTGGTCTATGGAAACTGTCCCTGCCCATGGTAGGGGGCTTGAAAAGAGATTAGCTTTAATGTCTCTTCCAATCCAAACCAGTCTGGGATTCCATGATTCAGGATTTAGCAGTTGCTCCTAACAGAAAAACAGCATCATATTACACAATGCCTCTCAGGTGGCAGGTAAAACTGTATCTTAAATATTCAAATGTAATTTTTCTTTTTTATCTGAAAATGTTAATTTAATCCCAATGAAACATTTTCCTTTATAAAAAGCCATAACCTTAATGACTCACAAAACCCCCCCTTTCTTCTACTTTTTTCATCCAGGAAAAAAAATTAATTACCTTATTAGTTATATTTACCAACCACATAACAAGTTTATTAGTTGCAAGCATTCACTGCAGAACTGAATTAACAGACCCTGTTCTAGTGGGGAACTCTGCAGAGTTGGGGCTGTTCCAGGAAACCTCCTGCCTTTACTGGGAAAATGCTTTCCCAGCCCCACTTCCCATACCCCAGCAGCCCTCAAATCTCATCCTTAGACATAACCCTTGCTTAGGCTTTTGGAAAATGCTAAAATGGAGCAGAGGCACAGCAATAGCTCCTAAAGAAAGGCTGGCTTGGCTGTTTCACCACCACCAGACCGGGGAACAGGAACAGGGCAAGGAGCAGAAGCTGGCCTGAAGTCATGGCTCAATGCTTGTCTCCTGCAGGTGGCTTTGGGTGCTGCACGCGCTGGGTCTTCCACTGAGCCTACAGTCCAGTCTGGTGGAAAGTGCCCTCTCCTGCACCATGGCTCTGAGGCTGCGTGGGCATCGTAGCAGGGCCAGATGGCCTTGGCTCAATTTGCAAAAGTCAGGCAGTGCCCTGTTAATGCAATAAAAGAGGTGCCAGTGTAAAACAGGCCATGAAAACAACAAGGATTCCCTGTTTTACATCCTTTGTCAGGTACACAAGCATTTATTAAGAACCCAAAGTTCCAGCAACTTGTCAATTGATGATGTCCAGTATGGCCATTTTCAGAGCAGCAGCACTTTTGCCTTGTGCCAAGCTGTACTCGCTGTGCCTTAGCTATGGAGAGGAAGAGACCATGGCTGTGAACAGGAGCAGTGGCTGCAGGCTCACTCCTGGCCCAGAGTGTCCTGACCCTGTTGCAGGTCCATAGCAGGACCCAGGTGTGTGACAGTGCAGGACCCGGGTGTGTGACAGTGCAGGACCCGGGTGTGTGACTCCTGTCACACTCAGCCAGGTGTGCCCAGGAGCTTCTGCCATAGCCCCTGCCCCATGGCTTCTTTCCTCCTCGGGAAAGCACAGCAGGAAAGGGCAGGGCTGACAGCCTTTGGGTCCGTCCATGGGAACAGGGCATTTTTGGGAAATGGCGGCTCAGGTTTGGAAGGAGAGGTATTTAGCCCACTGTGGTGATGGACATGGTGAGATGCAGCCCTGGGACTGCACCTGCGGGGCTGTTTATGATCTTAGGCCATTTACCTCCCCTTCTTTTCCTCACCTTTGTCTTCAGCCTCTTTCAGAGCAGAAGGAACAGGAACAGGCCCTGTCCCCTGGCCCCTGACCTCTAAATTGATCTCTCTGCAGTGTTCCCCTATCACAGCTCTGAGGAGTGCTGCATTTCCGCTTGGAAGGGGCAGATTTGAAAAACAGAAAATATATTAAATGGGAAACACAACTGGTCAGAAGAGCTATTCTATGAATTATGAGCCTGGGCAACAGAGATATTTTTCTTTGGGAATCAGTCCCTCGCAGTCTCCAGGCTACACGATGTGTAAGAAACAAAAAGCCGAACAAAGAGAAAAAGTAAAGAATTTTTAAGCTTGGTCTGGAAAGGCTTTTTTTTTTTTTTTTTAACTGGGGAAAGGAAACGCAAAATGCCAGTGAAAGACCAAATGCAATCAGGCCCATCTAGACACAGACAGAAACAAGCAGCCCCTGATGTGTGGAGGACACAGGGGATCTCCATTGCATTTGCACTCCTTTGGTAAAGATTATCTAACCAGATCTCATTACCTCTGCTCCTTAAACCTTTCTGAGATCATCTCATTGCTGTGAAGGAGATCATCATCATTCCTGGCAGCATCACCTCAACTGCAGATGGGTCATGGTCATGGCCCCTCCTGCAATGTGGGGCAGAGCTCTCTGAAACTGTGTCACTTCACTCAGGTAAACCAGCTGGACTTTCAACCAAATTTACTTTTGCATCATGCCAGAGCTCACAGCCTCTGCCAACAGTAAAGCTTGATCCCTTGCACACAATTCTGTATGAATATTGCAACTCTGGATGGGAGGGAACTCAGGGAGTACCTGTTTGGTGCCTCCCTAAGCATGGTCTCATAGCAGGACTGGGATCTTCAAATTACTTAAAGGCAGTCAGACATTCAATCTCCATAATATTTTGGTGTTATTAGGATATGGAGCTCGTCAGGCTTCTCTGAATCACTTAGCTTAGTATTTGGCTCCTGGAGGCCATCCCATCCTCTGAACCAACTGGAGATATTCCAGAGCATCTCAAGATACAAGTCACTTCTCAGGCTTTTTGCAGGAATTTGCTCATGCCTTTGGAACTGAAGCCACCTGCAGATTGAGCTGACACAGGGATGGAGGGAACCAAGCAGCAAGTGAAGTGCAGCCTGGCTAGGTGTGGTTTCTGAGATGAGCTTTGTCTGAGGGCAGGATGCAAGGGCTTCAGCACTTCCACAGATGCAGGTAGCAGCTGGCAGCTGCTCTGGCAGAGGTGACATTATCCTCATCCTCTGTTGTCCCCTCACTTTTTTTTGTGCCACCCCGCAAAGTCACCATGAGCAAACAGAGGCCAGTAGGGACCAGAGAGTCACAACTCTCTAAAATGCCCTCTGCAGTACACTTTTGAGCACTGCCACAAGCATTGAGCAGAAACTATTATATCCTACTCTGCCTGCTTTGGATATTTTTAATTAATATTCATTCAACAAAAGTAGGAATTAATTTTTTTTCTATCTGATCTTGAAACCAGAACTGAATACATCAAAAGGGTTTTGACACTGTCCCTGACTCCATGTACCATTGTTCTGCCAGGAGCGGGTTAAAAAGACTTTGAGTTACTAATGGGCCTGAAGTCAGACAGTAGTCCAGCATCTGAATGAAACAAAACCCCTGCACCTGCTGATTTCCACTCTAGAAATTGCTCACCAAGACCACAGAAGCTGGCCCTATATTGATAGCTACAGGAGCTTTTAAATTCAGAGCACCAGTGAGGTTTTGAAGCAAATCATAAAATCCCAGAATGGTTTGGGTTGAAGAGCCCCTTAAGCCAATCCCATGTCACCCCCTGCCATGGGCAGGGACACCTTCTACCATCCCAGCTTGCCCCAAGCCCTGTCCAGCCTGGCCTTGGACACTTCCAGGGATCCAGGGGCAGCCACAGCTCCTCTGGGCAACTTGTTCCTTCTTTCTTGAAGGAAGCCAGACTAATTCCAGCCTAAGAGTAATCCCAAATACATTAGGAGGAGATTTAGAGGCCTGAACATCAACTGGTTCTATCTCGTGATGTGCTCCTGTTGCACCAAATCACCTGCAGAACAGCCAGGGATTCTGCTCCATTTACTGCTGCCAGATGTGAGGTTTAACCTCGCCTCTGACTGACAGCTGTCATGCAATCAGTTTGGGAGCTCTGCTCAGTATCTGAGAGGAAATGTTCCCTCCACAGTGGAGCCCACTGTAGCTCAAAGTCACAATGTCTAACCAGGTTTTTCTCTTGTCCTTCCAAATGCTGCTCAGGGATTGCACTTTGGAAGTGCTCAACAGCATCCCCTAGGTTTTCTGATAAAACCACATCAATTTGGTGCTATGATACACTACCGTCACAAGAGAGATGCAGATACCACAGCCAAGTCGAAGCGAGGAAAGAGAGAGAGTTTAATTTTCACTTTCAATTTATATAGATTTCCAAAAATGAGACTACATTGGAAGACTAAGGTTCAACTTCTTCAATTCCACTAGTCTGAGAAAGTGTCCATCTATTGTCCCTCCTAAAGAGAAGAATGTAAACAATTTAGACAGTTTCGAAAACATTGCTTTGTTTACATGAAAATCCGTGAGAAACTCTGACTCCAAACCAGAAGACTGAAAAACAGGGCAACAGTGCTACAAAAAAAATTGGTCAGTGAAGATCCATTGCAATGGATCTGTGCACAGGGACAACTCCAGTCTCCACCAATACTGAAATTCCTGGTAGAGAAGAATTATTTCTAAATAGTTTTTTATATATATTTTTAAGTGATTGTCAAGATTTTTTTCATCGGACTTAACTCATGTCTGTGATTTCTATTTTACTGGGTAACAAGGCAATGAAGAACTGAAGATAGACCTGAGCTCTTGCCTTGGTAGCCCTGCTTTTCTCAAGGAGAGCAGTTCCCCTGGAAGGGCTGGCTGTGCGCCAGGCCCTGGCTCTCACAGCCCTGTGGAAGGAACTTCACCTTCCCCCGTGCCAGGGAGCTGCAGGAGCTGCACCCCTGGAGCACTGAAAGGCAAGCTGCTGCTCTGCCCCTTGGATCCCTCAGCAACAAACTCAGTACAAACCCTTCCTTCACTGTGTCTCTGTACTTATGAACAGGACATAAGGAAAGCACACAGGCATTAAACACTTTGGGTTGAGTTCACTTCCCCATGATAGCCCTGCTCCTCAGAAATCAATGCTGGCATCAAACTGGAGTGACACAGAAGGAAAGAGCATCCCTTGAGCTGCATTTTGGGGCTGTTACCCCTGAGGAACAGGGAGTAACTGTTCCATAATGTCTCTGAAGCTGCAGAAAAATAACATATTGCAAAATTTGGCCTTATTTTTGCAAATGCATCTTTTAAAATTGCACATCTGGAATTTAAGTTCTCTTCCAAGCGCAGTGTGTGATTTGCTCTTGCCAGAGAAGCACACCTGGGACTAAGAAGGGGGTTTAGTGCCTTTCCATATGGCCTGTTGATAAATGACTCATTCTGCACAGCTTAGCTTTGAAAATAAATTCAGTATCGTTAAGATATTAAGATACTAGCTTCATATTTCACCTCATAATTGTACTTCACATATCACTAAAAGACCTGGGCTGTTGTTTTTGCTGCTGCTGCTGTTTGCAGATGCAGCCTGCAGAGCTCTGGGTATCACATCACAACTCCCTTCTTTGTCCCATTCCAGCACATATTTTGCTCTTCTGAGGGTAATTTTTAGGTGGGTCAATACCAACATAACAAACAATCCTGTAAAATACAAATTCAGTATCCTCAGATGAAGAAATAGATAAATACAACTTTTTAAGGTAATGCTTAATTAAACGTGCTGCTGGGATTGGAGATCACTTGGGATGAAAACAAGATCAAACAAAGCAACTCTTCCTTCCTTCCCCACACTCCTCACCCCACCCTTTTGGCACCCCTGGTGCCAACAACAACCTTGTACAGCTGCTCCTCTCTTTGCTATCCCATGTTCAACACAGCCTCAGCATCTCCATCCTTGGGGCTCTTTTGCCCATGGACTTCCAGTGTCCCCACTGGCACAGACCTCTGGAAGGGTGAACCTGGTCAGGAGATTTCCGGTCAGAGTCAGACATCATCATATTTTCCATTTGATCCGTAAATACAAAGGAATAGGTTCCTCCAGCTCTTACAGGTTTAGGGTTGCAATGCACCCGGTAACGTGATGGGTGACGCTATGATTTGCCTTTTTAGGGAACAAGAAGTGGAACCAGTAGCCAAAGAGAAAGACTCTGGGACAGGAAGCTACATCTCCACCTCCTGCTCCTGATCATTGCAGTCCATCTCCTTAAACCCCACAACAGCCCAGCCCAGGGACAGCACACAGTGAGCTGCAGCCCAGGAAAAGCAATACATAGTGAAAGCATCACCTGCAGAACAGATAACACCAACCACGCTGGAGCACACCTGAGCATTGTCAGGACAGTACAGCACATTCACAAGGGCAGTTGGTCTGGTGTTCTCAAGACACCATCTGGATCTGAAAACAGGAAGGTCCAGGTGGTGTCTTGAGAGCACCAGACCAACAACGGGTTGCTGTGAGGAAAAGAAACAGCCTTGGGTGAAGATGAAGGGAACGTGTGTAAATCAGCCCAGCTCAAGTGACAGCAGTGCATTGAAGTGGTTCTCATGGTGAGGTCCTGATGTGCCAGAAGGAAAAGCAAGGACGGCCCCTGTAAGATGCCCTGAGCTGCTGCGGTGCCCACAGAAGGGTTCTGCTTACTCAGCAGATTTAGGGGCCAGGCAAGTGCAGTTTCTGCATGGGAAGAACACCCAGGCTCCAAATGCTTCCAAGTCCTCATGTACAGCAACTCCTCCCAAGGGTTGTTTTGTGTTTTTATTTTCTTCAGCCATTAATTCTTTTCAGAACCAGTGGAAATGGTAACACTCATCGGTAACTTCCTTCGGTCCTACTGCAGCACTTTTGCCTGAACACATCTTATGTGAAAAGCACTCAGAGCCACTGGGCACAGCAGAGAGCAGAGCTCAGGCTGCACATCTGGAAAATGTTCCTGCTGGTGAGACCTGCTGGAACAGGGAAGGGGCTCCCCAGGGAGCCAGGGATGACCTGACATTGATAGTGCTGTAAAGTGGATGAAGCCAGAGTCCTGAGGGAGCCGTGGCAGGAACAGGAGCAGTTTGATAGAGGAGGTGCGATCTCCAGCTTTGCTGGGGGATCACAGAGCTGCCCAGGGTATTTTTTGTTGCCTGGTGCACAGGGACAGGCACAGTTTCCTGCTGAGGATCTTCTGAAGGAAGGTTGAGAGGCAAAAGACAACAAAATCCCAGCCTGGGGTTCAGGAGGGATCTCTCAGGGCACACCTTCAGCTGGCACAAAGGAGTGTAACCCAAAGAAAGCAGATCTGTGCCAGCAGTACCTAAAAATGGGGCCTTTCTGATCATTATCAAAATCCAGATATGATCATTTCATGCCTATTCCAAGAGTTTACTGTAAACCAAATATTAAATATTGTGTTAATTGCAAACAAAACACCAGGGAAATAAATATATGGCAAGTCAAAATACGAACTTGGATGCTCCTTTCAGGGACAGACAACTGAGGAATATGGCCAGAGCAGAAATCTACCTTCAATTCCAGGTTCAATCTATACAAATTTAGGCACATGATTTTTTTCTATATAAAAGCAGTCCCAGGTGAGTGTTCATAGATGATATATCTAGAAAAAGGAACAAAAAGGAAAAAACACCAAGAAAAGCCTTGCTCTCTGTTCCAAAAATCTGTCATTTTTCTTAATTCTATCCATTTAAATTTATTGCTGACAAAATTCCCAAGGTCTGCCAAAATGTAAGGGAAGTTGCAGTGTAGATGAGTGTTACCAGCAGAGAGGAGGGTTCAGAGAGGAGCAGGGAAAGGAATAGTGGTTACAGTGGTTGTGGGAAAGCATCTTTGTGAATTACCAGTGGTAAAAAGAAAAGCAGAAAACAGCAAGAAAATACCTGCCCCATAAGTACAGATGAGGTGAGTGCTCTTTGTTGCAGCAATTGTCTGAAATTGGAAGCATCTGGGGCACTGCAAAGCACTGGAAAAGGTGTTTTTGTCCAGAAAATCCTGCCCTTTATTCCAAGCTGCACCCAGAAGGAATCTGAGGAGGGGATGGCGCTGGCAAAGGGAGGCAGCTCAAGTCCAGAGACTTCTGTGCCAGGGCCACCACAGTGCCAGGCTTGAGCTCCTGCTCCCCCTGCTCCTATGCTCCATCCAGCTCCCTGTGCTCCAGCTGGGCCCTTCTGGGGGAACCTGGCAGTTACCTCCATGGCTTCTATTCCTCCTGACTGGAATCAGCAGAATGCTTCAAAGGTCAATAGAAGAAGTGCGAAAAGACTGAAGATACTTTGAAATAGTCAATAATTTTCGAGAACAGAGCACTCTTGCAAATCCAAAGCTTTCATATACCAAAAATTCCAGCTGAAGGAAACAAAAAAATAATTTAATTCTTATAAGATTTGAAGTACTTTAACCCTATTAACATTTTTTTTAAATCACAGAGGTTTTTTTAGAATAGGAAAATTTGCCAAATGGACATGTATTTAAATTTGTGAAATTAGATGTATTTAAAGACCAGTAATTTTTGGAAGAGTTACGTTAGAAATATCCACCAGCTCTGCTCTACACTAAGAATTCATGTTACATAAAAAGCCAGATATAGACAACCCAGAGAAGCCCATTCCACATCACTGAGCCCAAATGACCCTGTTTATTAAATGTACACTGAGAGCAGTGTGTGCCTCCACTCTCTCACTCTACAGTTTGACTTGCGTGGATTTTCAGCCACAGAGTTCAGTGAGAGCTCTGTGAAGTGCTCGTTTCTGGATTCTGCAGTTCCAGTAAGAAAGGGGCATCCAAGCAGGTGAGGGAGCAGCAACACAGCCAGAGGCCCCAGCTGAGTCCAGGGCTGAGGACACAGCATCCATTTCCAGGAAAGCCACGCTAGCAGGAAATGGGGGATGGAAGCAGCTCTTGTAGAGAGCTCTGACACTCTAAGGCAGATACATCTGTATTTTTCCATTGTATGGAAAGCTTTGCCCATGTTTACTGCTCAGGGATTGTTTTTCTCCCTGCTGTTGTCCTGCCAGCAATGAACACTGAAGGCCAGAGCTCTGCAGTCCATTGGCACAGCAGAGTGGACTTTGAGGCCGGACGTGTCTCCACTTGTGCACTTTGGCTCTGCTCTGTCCCTCACATCATCAATAATCAGCATTCCCAGTGCATGGCTGGCTGGGAATGCTGGAGCACACTGGGCTGGTCCTCCCCTGACACAGATCCTGCTTCCCACAGCCCACTGGGAAAGGAGGGAGCCCCAAGTGTTCCTCCAGCGCTACAAACCTCAGCACCAGATAAGGCACAAGGGCATTGACCGTTTGTTGGGGATCAGGTAATCCCTCTGCTTGGATGTCAGAGGAAAAAAGAAAGCCTGGCTCCGGAAGGGATTTCCAGGCAGCTGCCTCCGCACCTCAGCAGCAATGCGCAGCTGGTCCCCACAAGGGCTGCAGGCTGGGCACCAAAGGAAGTCTGAGCTGCTCTGAAGTCAGGCACCAAGGTCTTTTTCCAGGAATTTAAAAGATGACCTGCTTTAGCCGCAAACATAGGAGGTTTATTCTTACACAAAGTGTAAGAAAAATGAAGAAATGAATACAACAGTGCCAGGAGGGGGCCAGGGTGCAAGGCCCATGGTCCCTAGTGGTCCTCAGATGTGTGAACCAGTGAAAATCAGAAAGGTATCACATCATTAAAGCAAAAACTCAATAAAAGTGACAGTAAAAACTCCAAGACAAGGAAAGTTACCCAAGAGCAAAACTCTAATTACACTTGGGAACAGCCTTCCCCAGAAGAGCAGCACAGCCCTACTCCTGGAAGTGCTTGATAACCAGACTCATTAATATTCTTGGGAAGGCCAGGTTAAGAAACACATCTCTGGAGTGCCGTGTCCAGCTTGGGATCCTCAGCACAGCAGGTAAAGGAGCTCCTGGGGCTGAGGAAGAGCCTGGAGCAGCTCTGTGCCCAGGAAAGACTGAGGGAGCTGGGGCTGCTCTGTGTGGAGAGGAGACACTGAGGGCACCCTGAAGAGCAGAGCCTGGGCCCTGCTCTGACCTTCCCTGCACACAGGGACACCCAAGGACACCCAGGGACACTCAAGGACACCCAGGGACATACAGGGACATACAGGGACACACAGGGCTGAGGGGCCCTCTCACCCAGCTCTGCCTGGCCCAGGCTGACTCTGCAGCATGCAGCTGAGCCCAGCAGAGATGCTGGTGACACCTCTGTAAAAGCAGATTTAAGAAAGGGCAAAGCAATCAGACAGGCAGAGAAGGGGAAAAAAAGATTGCCTGTTTTAATGAGCAATAAATTAATTTTACCCAAGTGGAGACTTTTCTGCCTATGCCAGGGATTGCTCAGGGACTGCCTGTCAGCCAACCCTGATCTCTCGTAGCAGAGGACCCCTGTACCCAAACCTGAGACCCTCTCACAGTCAATCAGCTTCCTCAGCAATGAGGACATCTGCCTTTTAGCCAAAAATCCTTCATAGCCTCTTGGAGAAATGGCAAACTCACCAACAAAAGCCCTTCAGCAGTCCTCCTAAATTATAAGCTGCTTAAATCTTATTATTATGATAATAAGATGACTTGAAAACACTTCCATGTATTAAAAAACCTATTAATACTTTTCTTGTCTGACAGACTTACAAATATAGTTCTGCTTTGTGCTTTTGGCAGCAGCATTCAATGGCTTTCAGAAAATTGAAAATTTTCCTGACCTTTCCTGCAGCAAAAAGTCACTGACTTCCCCTGCTGTGTATTTGCATAGGGAGTGCTCTTAAGCCAGCAGCAGTCAACGGAGACTTTAGTAGTTATATCTAGGACTGTATCCTCAGCTAGAGGTGAGTCCTACAGGAATTCCTCCAGCCAAGTGCTTTAGAACCTGGAGATTCAAATTTTATGAATTTTGCCCCTTTTTTGTATTCCTTATCCTTTTGTTACTAAATTCCAAGTTGCTGTCACCTTTAAATGGAATTGATCAGACAGTGGTGTGGCCAGAAGAGGATTTGGGTTATGCAGAGCTGGATGATGAAGTGTCACAATCATCAGCCTCCTGCCACTGACCTCTCTGGATAAATCCTGGCTGTGCACAATGCTTCTCCCACACCTTGCAGTGCTGCAAGGACTGAGATACAACTGTGAGCTGGACTAGTCTGCCCACTAACCTCACTTACCTGAGTGGTCTTCTCTTGGCTTTCTCACTCTTGCAGAGCCAAGCTGTGGAGCATTAATTTGCTGCAGCTTTTGTCATTTATGAACAGTTATTTGCATGTTTTGTTCATTATTAGAGCCTGACTCATGTGTTAGGCCAGTCACTTCTAATCATCCCTGTCCTAAACACTCAGCTTTGAAGGAAGAGCCCAGCCCTGCATGAAGCATTCACTGGTAAACGGGGCCATAAATCACCCTGGCCAGGTTCTCCAAAGCAGCTGGGCAGGGAGAACTTTCCGAGATGGAAATGCTCCCCCACCTTCCTGCAGGCTGTCGGGCTTTTGATAAACATGAGCAATTAGCACCTTTGCATGCATCATTTTCCTTCTCCACTGATGGAATATTGGATACCCAGAAGGAAACTGGGCCTTGGAGGGAGGCTGCAGGAAGGTGGGCAGGATGGTGGATGGGATGGTGAACACTGCTCCGACTCATCCAAGGAGGGCTGTGCTCACCCATCCTCTCTCTCAGCCACATCTCCCTGCCCCTGCAGTGACAGCAGTTCTGACAAGCCCATTTCTGTCTGATGGGAAGAAAAACAAACATTGCAGTGGATAATCAAACAAATGTGGGCTCTTCAGTTCTTGGATAGGAACTCCAGCTAATATCATAAAACATGGGAAGAATGCTCTATAATTAATTCCTCCTCTGGAAATATTTGACTAGGTCTGGGATGTCCTACAGGAACAACACTGAAGTCAGCAGAAGCAGTGAAGGTTGCATGAGTCTGAAACTGAGGGATTTTCCTCAAAGTATGTAAGTGGGAGAAGCTGGAGCTGAGATACTGTGGGGTTGAGCAGGGGAATTTAGTGAGGGATTATAAACACACCTGAGCAAACCTGTGTGTCCTCCTGCTTACATCCCTGCAGCCACCTGGGGAAAGCTGTACCTGCAAAGAAGAGGCAGTTTTATAGCTCTGCAGCCACCATCACACACATCTTTCCAATGCAGGGTTCAGCTCCTGCTTTCCTGCTGCCTTCCCATCTAATCTGTTTCCAGCCACAACAGTAGCTGAGTTATTGCCAAGAAAACCACATCATGGTTTAAGTGATGCTGTGATCACTTTACAGCCTGGGTCACAGAGCTCTGGTGTGTGACTGCGGCAGACACAACAAACAGTATCCAGGCTGGGCACCTCCAGAGAACAGGATGGACATCCACAGTGGAAATTAAACCAATCACAACAACAGTGTCCAGGGCTGGGCAAATCCAGAGAACAGGATGGACATCCACATTGATAATTAAACCAATCACCACCAGAAAATACTGGCAAGAAGAGAAAGAAGTCATTAATCCTAATGCAGCATGGATATACAGGAAGCTGTGCCTGAGGAAACTCTGTGACTGGTCTGTTCTGGATCCCAGCAGGATCTGGGGCTTATCCAGAAGCATGGGAGCACATACAGCCATATTTTGAAATTTCCACATCACCAGAGCTGCATCTCATGAGGTCTGTGTCTGTTCTGGACTGTGAGCTTCCTTTCTCCCCAGCCTACATCATTATACAATTCCTCTATTCATTACTAATTCCCTTCTGCTCCAGGTGATAAGAAATGGGCATTCCCCATCCTTTGCCTTTAATCCTCCTCCAGAATGTGGACCTCAACTCAGAGCACCTGTGGTGGGTTGAGCACCCACTAGAATTATTTACTCTTTTTCTGCTGCAAGATAGGATTAGGAAAAGAGAAAAGCAGGCTCAAATTTTAAAGGGCATAAAGCAAGCTTTATTAACAAAACTACAAGAAAAATAAAAGAAATTAATAAGAATCAGAATAAAACCTTCAGAACATTTCTCCTCCCCACACAACTTTCTTTTCTTTCCCACTGACAATGCACAAAGACAAAACCTCGGACTTAGGTCAGTTGACTACCTCTAAAATAGTCTTTTATCAGTTCTCTTAGGGAGAGGAGTCTCTTTTGCCATGTTATAGAGAATTCTCCACAAGAAAACAGTTCTCTTGTGGCTTCAGTTCTCACGGATAGCTGCCGCCCGGAAAATCTGCATTTCTGAAGTCCCTCCCATCACACACCTTCCTATAGCTGTGTTCATGGGCCATGTCAAACTTATAGGGTTCTATTTTCGATGAGCTGTTCAAAGCAAAAGTTCACTTCATCTGTCTCTGAGATCATCTTCATCTCTGGAAACAGAGGCCTTCCCTGGGGGCAAATGGTCTTCATCACTCATCTTCCTCTCTATTCAAGCTTCTTATGCAATCACAGCTGCTTCAACATTTACTTACTTTAGCACAAATGCCTTTGCTCACGTCTACAATTTGAATGCTTCATCTCCCCATATTATTTTCATGAATTAAAGGGATATTCTAGTGTATCAACAGTCTATTACCATGGCCTTGCAAAAGAATTTTAGCCTAAGACTAAGGCATTTTCTCATTCTCCTCCCATCTGAGACTTAGCTCCTTCTTTACTGATCTTAGTGTCTTCATGTTGTCGCTTTATGTGTCTTCACTCTGTCCTTTTCTCTCACTTGAGAAGATCGGTGTTTCATAAGTTTTATCTGTGCAATAAGAGTTAGTATCTTGCACAGGGCCTGTAGATGGTCAAGATGGTCAGCAGTGGCCAAAGCAGTCATGATGATGGGTTTCAGGCCATCATGGTGGGTAAGGAATAAAATTTACCCCAAAAAGGTTTTTTTTCCTCTAGCATCATGTTTGTGTGTTGTTAACAAAGGCCTTTACAAATGTTAATCAGTCCCCACTTGCTCAGTCCCCACTTGCTCACCTAGCCCTGCTAGTTCAGGTCATTCAATTGTTAATTGGCTACCTAGTCCCATTGTGTACCCCCTTCCCCCTTGCGTTGTTGGGGACACAGCTGCCGCTCCCAAGATTCTCCAGGGATTCATGCAAATTTGGGAAAACTCCGTAGAAAAAGAAATAAAACCCTAACAATGAGCCAATGTAGCACCCCGGACTACAAGTGACACCCCCAAGCCGGCAGAGCAGAGAGGAATGCCAGGACGCCAACAGAGACTCTTTGGTCCCTCACCGTAACTTCAATAGACCTGGACCACCAGCTGGGAGCTGACATCAGACTTCGTATGGACTCTGCAAGGAAGAAAGTCCCAGCTCTGCTGTGAGACAAAGCTGCCTTCTTCCTCCTCCTCTGCGTCCCCATCGGAAGCAGTGGTGGTGTGCGTGCAGCCCCTGAACCCCCACCCAGAGCTGATCTTTAATAAAGGCTTAAAAAGGGAGAAATGTCTTCTGGCTCTGATTTTATTCATAACAGTTTGGGGACTCATCCGGGATAGCCACACCTGAAGAGGACTGAGGACAGGACAGCCGCCTGCCCATCAAGCCTCGAGGGACAGCTGGCTTCTCCGGACCGAGGATCAGCCTGGGAGGACGGCGCAGAGGAGCACCGGTGAGTATAGCCGGTGGCAGGTTCAGGAGGTGAGCGAATGGTGTGTGAGTGAGACGGGGGGCTGGCAGCTCAGGTCTGAGCTGCCAGCCCCCTGACATGAATGAGAACTGCCTAGTATCGCAGTTCTGGACTCCCGCGAGGGGGCCCGCCAAGAACGGCAGGAAGCGAAAGGAAGGATGAGTGAGTGAGGCGTCTCCTTTGGGGAACAGGGATCCCCCCTCCGAGCGTGCGGAGGACATTGGTGTGAGTGGCACGTACAAAGGGTAGGCCCCCTGAGAATAGGGCTGGGTCGGTCTAGGTGGCTCCGGGCGTGTGGAGGCCTAGGCAGGGTGT
>VZUI01082476.1:0-25303 GCA_013401135.1 Cettia cetti
AGGAAGGAAGGAAGGAAGGAAGGAAGGAAGGAAGGAAGGAAGGAAGGAAGGAAGGAAGGAAGGAAGGAAGGAAGGAAGAAAAAGAAAGAGTGGATGACCTTTGTGACATCCCCAAGCCATGAAAAGCTGATTCTGATTGACTCAAAGAAGAAATAATGTTTTTCTGGTAAAAAAAGCTCAATGAAACAGGGTCCAAAAATGGTTACAAGACAACTCAGGACACTGAGCCAATGCTTGCTCTTTCCACAGAAACAGCAACAGGAATAGTTAATGTCTCTTTGTGATCTGTAATGTAACCAGAGTCAAGAAGGTCTCTCATTACACTTTTGGACAGCGTCTGGGAGAGTGAAACCTCTAGTCATGGCAAAGCACTTCTGGAATCCAAGTGAAGATGAAGATATCATGGAAATTTTGGTCTGGACGGTCCAAAACATTCCTCCAGCCTTGCAGTGGAAGGCCTGTAGATACTGCATGACAGTAAGTGGCAGTATTTGCAAAACAGAAGGAGATGCAAGCAAACTAGCTCCTTTCTAATTATGGAGGACAGCAGAGTCGATTCAGCCTTAAATAGCCTCTGAAACAGGAACATGTAAAGAGAAAATTTCCACTTGGACTGAAATTTTTGCTTTGTGGAAGCCAAATTCTTGAGAAAATTAGATAGACTGATAAGGTTTTTCAGATCTCCTTTGGCATGGAAAGCCCAGGGTTGAGCAACTTCAATATATTTATTGGGCGGGTTCCAAAACATTTCAGTGCACAGATGCTACAAACTGTAAAAATGTGTCTACTGATGATATAATTGTCTGGGACAGAACTGTCACTGAACATCAGGAATTGTTTCAGCATGTTCTTTCTAAAGTTGAAAGTGGGGAAAGGTTTCAATTAAGGAAAATGAAATTTCATCTGAATTAAAAAAAAAGAAAAAAAAAGAAAAAAAAAAAAAAAAAAGAAAGAGACAAGGGGAAAAGTCCCAATTGTTACTGATGCTGACCTTAAAATGGTACAGTTAAAGTTCTGTCTCTCATACATGTTGAGTTTTAAGTTCATGGCAAGATTTTCACAACCTGTGTGAAGTAACTTCCCAAACACTGCCATAGCAGTGACAACACAAGAAGATTCACCACTTGTAGCATGTAATGATATCAATCTAGGGTGCATTTTTAGGGTCCCATTAAAAACACGAGATGCTTCAAATGGTGACTTAGGAGCTCTACTTCACCCAAGATGTTGCACAACTGAGTAGATGCCTGTAGTGAATGCAGAGAGAAATGGAGATAAGAAAGCAAAAGTCTGTGCAGCTTAAGAAAACAATGTTGGGTCTTGCACATGATTGTCCTGGTTTGCCCAAGTCTCCCAAGGGTCATAAACAATGCAAGCAGACAACAGTTCCCTCTGGAACTGGAAGAACACACTAAGAGACTTGAGTTGATGACCCAGGATATGATTTAGCCACAGCAGACATGCTGTTGAGAGCATATGCTCCACTTGTCAGTACATGACCTGATGATGTGGAACAAGCAGGAACAATTCATGCAAACACTGTAAAAGCATCGTGTGCTACATCTCCTGAGAACAGGAGAATCCTCCAAGAACTAAAGAGAGCAAGCCTCAGTGCACAGAACAACTGAAAACTCCTATACATGCTTGGTCTCAGTATGTGCACGTGCTTTTGCAATGAAAGAAGCAGAAAGCAGGTGAAGCGGATGAGGAGCGCATACATTGCTGTGTCCAGCTATTTCTGCATTCATTTGGAGTCAGGGGTCAGCTCGTCCTCCAACACCAATCAGTCCAGCCACACTGAAACCTAAGCCAACAAGACAGATTCTCTGCTGAAGCAAGTTGGCAACTGCCCAGTGACAAAAGCAGGGCTCATCCTTTGGTGATGTGAAGCAGCGTAACACAGCCTTGGCTCTGGAAAAAGTCAACAGAACAGCAGCAATCATCAGGAGCTGAGATTTTGGCTCCTTCCCTTTTGTTTTACAGTAGATTAGGAAGACAGAGATTTTTCCAAAAGACTGGTGAGGTGAATTGACAGTAGAGGGGAGGGGAAGGGAGGCAGGGAGACAGGGTAAGGAGCTTTGCCTGAGTCCAAGCTGATGCTGCCAGAGCCAGCAGTGGGACGGGCAAAGAGGAGAAGGCTCAGAAAGCTGAGTGGGCATCTGCCACAAGAGGAAAGAGACAGACAGCAAGGGACTAGCTGCAGGGTGGGTGAGAAGAGAGTGGGTCCAGGGAATGGGGCCAAGAGGAGGAGAAGGGAACAGGACCCAGCAGCAGGACAAGTGGTAGAAAGGTTTGCTGTCCCCTGACACATTCATGATGTAATAGCAACAACTACACCACACGGCCTTTCTCGCGCCATCATTGTGCTTCTTCAGCAAATTTGCTGGAGTGCTGACTTTAGAAAAGTCATCTTTAAAAAGAGGAAGGGGGTTCAGTCGAGGTGGTACCACCTAATCCTGAAGTTGCCTAACACTTCTTATTGAAAGGCTGTTTTCAGTTGCTTCTAACTTTGTCACACTAACCATCTGGCCTGCAATTCCCCATGCTGAGTGTCTGCCTCAAGCTGAATTTGTTTTGTTCATTTGTTTTTGCATTTCTGCTTAAGTGGCATGGCTGTTTCTGAGAACAAGGAGAAGAAAAATGCATTGTTTCCCTCATGGTGAAACATTCATACTGGTTTGTGACTCCCATGTCTCAGAGTGGGCACCCAAGCAGAAGCTGCCCTTGGTGTCAAGGATGTGTTCTTGGAAACTTTATTAAAATCCGCCCATTTGGCGACCTTATAAACCCCAGAAAAGCCAACACTTGATTTTTGCCTGAAAAAGAGATGAGTCAAGCACTTGTTTACTCTGAAGGTTTCTTGGATATCTCTCATGGGTTTGTTCTTCATTTTTTCTGGCTCCTCTGGAGGTGCAGTTGGTGTATGTTCCCAGTATGGGGACAAAACAATCAAACAGATCCCTCTGCCACCACTGCTGCTGAGATCTCTGGTTGCAAGAGAACTGTACCCACTCTGCCTCCAAAGGCAGAGGTAAATTGAGACATAAACTGGAAGAAGCTGGTGTGTAGGAATGAAAAAAAATCACACGTGGTATCAGCCACAGCTGAGAGGAGATGTGGTATGAGTGAGAGCAGCAAGACAGAGGTCAGGAGTACCACAATACAAGGGGGTACATCATTCAGAGTCTCAGTGATACAGTAGAGGTGTTAAAGCCTTAAATTTCTCTTTTGTGTTTGTACATCTGTGTCCCATGGCAGCCCAGTGTGCTCCTGTCCCTGCAGTCTGCACGGCTGGTGGGCTGCTGCTCTCCCATCACCTCAGGTGGCAAAGGTCTGGAAATTTCCAGCTCCCTGGTCCCTGGTGACCTGTGCCAGGGTCAGCCCATCTACACACCACTCACTCTCTAAGGAGTAAGAAAGGAACCTCTGAAATTTAGTTGTGGTTACCCCCACAAGTCTGTGCAGTAGCACATGGAGAACTCTGTTAAAGCAACATTATGACTGCACAGTGGAGTGAGGAAAATCTATTCTGGAGGCTTTCCATAAAGCATTAATTCATCTCCTTTGTGCCTGTGTGTTATAGTACAGCCTTTAATTACATGATCACACGGTGTTTTGTTGGGTTTTTCCCACAGGACCACTAAATGTTTTATTGCCAAGATGGAGGGGAGTGTAGGAAATGAGGAAGGGGATTGGAGGGGGAGAAGAGATGATCTGATCATTAATGCAACTGAATGCTGCCTAGCCCTGCTCCTGCCACTGAGCCCTTGTGTGCTACTGGCAAGACACTTAAATAAGCATTTTCTAAGTTGGCCACTACCTCCCATTTTGTTTGCCAAGCTGCGGACACCTGGGGCCAGACTGGCAAAAGTGCTGAGCATTCTGCATTGCCAGCAAAGTTGCTGGGAGCTGTGTCTTCAACGTGAAATTATGAGAGCTCCTGGCAGTATAGATTCAAGAAATCCTGACCCATCTTAGAAATTCCCTGTCCTGCACTCTTCAGCCAAGGATGCGTTTCTCCCCTAGAAGTCCTTCATAGCTGGCCATAACACATTTGCCAATCATTCCCTTTGGGTGGCTTTGATATCAAAACCTGCTAACAAGAATGTCTTAGGGACTACTTAGCTCACCTTTTTTCTGACAACTCAGCTACATGTCCTGCCTAAAATGGTACTCAAGTGTTCAATTTGTTTATTTGCAAACCTTCTACAATAATAGATGTTCTTGTCTATACACCATTCTCCCTAATTGCTCTCCTCCATGGCCCTTGCAAAATTTTGTATTTATCTTGTTCCTGCTCTTTTCTGTCAGTAGGTGCCCAGCCTTCATATTTACAGAAACCAATTGGTTTTGTTATGTATCTGCAATTTTGTTTCTCACAAGAGTCATGTGCAGGGTATATTCTCAGAAAAATTAAGTAACATTCCAAAATCTAAACATGTACAGCACCCAGAGCCAGCAAAACAAACAAACAAACAAAAAAAGCAAACATTTGTATCTCTAAAGTGAACAGCAAGAGTCACTGGTCACAACTCTAATGTCTTTATCTTAGTTCTACTTTGGTAAAATGGAAGTGTTACTAGCTCCTTCCTCTTTTCATAAAGGCTGTGGTAAGGGGAAATCTGTTCATGTTTCTGAACTGCTCAGACTTAGAGTGAAAGTGTCACAGGAAAGCCCATGAGGAAATGTAATCAGTTTGTGTTCTAGGCAGAGCTTAAGTGGTGTTTAGTAAATAAGGCTTGAGGTCAAGTGATGAGGGTAAGAAGAAATTCTGAGCAGTTACCCAGTGAACACGTGGCAATCTGTTCTATACAGTGATACTCCTGTGATTGTGATACAGTGCAGATGCATATAGAAGTTTAAATTGAAAAATGAAGAACTATCACAGTTTTAATGTCTTATTTCTGGACAATTCAGGTTTCCAACCTCAGTGTTTTTTAATGTAATTACTAAAAGGTAATAAGGACAGACAACATAAAAATAGGTGCTCATTTAGCTCAAATATTATGCAGTGAGCAACATTGAGAAAATAATTTCTTTCTTAGCCATTTGTGCTCTGCAACAGAGTAGAGAACTGCATGTCATAGGATATATTCTGTCTGCTTTTGAAAGCCCTAGGCAAAGGCTCTGGAGAGATACTCTTGTGCTTTTCACTATTTCATACTTTCCCACAATATTCAGGTTACATTTTTCCTGAACCAATTTCCTGCTGTTTTTTATATTTTTATATATAAGCAAGCACAGCATTAAAGATTCATTGTCCTGACTGCTCAAAAACAGTTAAGTGTGAACAGGTATTAACATGCCCCTACAAACACAGCCTACCAAACCAAGCACATTTGAGTCATTCTCCCGTTCCATTTTTCAAAAACCCAAAAAGGATTGGATGATTTCTTCAAACCCTCAGTCCTCGTTATTGCTTTGCTTTAAAGACCATCCAGTTTATCACCACCTCCCTCATTTGGTAGACCACTGATTTCACAGAAAGATCAACTTCCTGGTCATGTTTTGAGTGCTCTTTGTGCCAGCAAGACCAAACTCCACTGACCATCCTTAGGTCACAGGGCATGTCAAGATCCTATCAAATCTGCTCCATGAATCGGCTCACCTGCCATCTTCCATTCATTGAGACCCACATCTGGCTTTAACCAACATCCTTACAAGTTCTTTCAATATCACATCTGCCAAGGCTCTTCCTCCCTTCTCATAGTCTGTGTGTTTCGGGTTGATTAATTGATGTTTGTTTTGTGGGGCATTTTTTTTTTTAACAAGATGAAATGTGGGGGTTTTTGGCTGGCTTTCTGCTCCTCCAAAGTCACATTGTATTTGTTCTCTGCCTAAACTTGCATTTGCAATTCAGCACAGTTAAATAGCATTTGTTAATGCCATTAATGGGCTTTTAACTCCCCGCAACCTGATTAATAGTGGAGATATTAAGTACACCCAGAAGTAATGTTTACAAAAGCATCCACGTGATTTAGAAGCATGAGTCCTGTCAAATGTCTCAGTGTCAGCTTTGCCTTTGAAAGTGAACTTCACAGTTTGGCATGGACCCAGAGAGCTGGGAGCATGCTCCATTTCTTTTTTGGGGGAGGGTTGTAAGCTAATCCCTCTGCAGCAGGACATGGGTACGGGCATCAAATCAAAGTTGATTTGCACACATGGACATTTTTCCTTCCCTTCCTGACTGCTAACAGTTTTAAAAGATCTTGCTTCCTGCCTTACACCCTGTTCAGCCAATCTTTTTGTTTTGTCCTTATGTTTTTAAAGAAGCAATGGGGACTCTCCGTCACTTCAGGCTCCATCTCATTTATGCATGGATAAGCTCTCCAGTACTACTTGTTTTCACAACCTCTCTTCCTAAAATCCTTTCATCTTTCCTTGGCAGCCAGAACTCCCTTCAGATTTCTCTTGCATCTACCCTTTCCCTGCAGGAGGTGATGACTGAGCATTCAGGTTGGGTTGCTTTGCCTACAGCAGTGGATATTAAAAAAATCTAAATAAATACATCTATATCTGAGTGAGGGACACAGGTACCCACAAAAGACAGTGGTTGCGGTGTCCCTCTAATGCTTGCCATTCTAAAAAGCCTCACAAATGCCTTATCTCAATTGAGCCACTCTCAGCTGGCTTTCATATCCCTGTATGGGCCAGACTAGACACCTAGCTTCTTTCCTGGATCCTCCTTCAGGAAGAGATTGTTTACACCTCAGTACATCTGAATGATTTCCCAGAACAGCAACTAGCTACTTGGTGCTAATTCATCACAGCAGGAGTCACACAGCTCCATCTCACTCATTGTACAACAGCACTGTAGCTCCAGGGTCTCACATCGTGCTCCAGACATAAGTTCCTCAGAAACAGTTGTAAAAGGAGGAGGGGCTTTCTATCCAGTGTCCACAGAATTAAATCTCTGCAATGCTCTCTGTTGGCATTCCCTGACCTCAGCTCCACTTTCAAGAACAAGCACAACTTTTGCATCCATCCCCTTGCTGATGCCCTGCAGACCCTTACTCAGCTGCACTGTGTTCAGCACTGGAGTTAGAGGTAGGGAGCTAGCAGGCCATCTGCTGTGCTGACTGAGACAGCTCCCATGCCCACTCTGAAGAGCCAGTTTGCCTTGATCCGGACACCTTGTTAAGCCTGAATGACAGCCATCAATGATTCAGCATGGATTTTGCTTTTGGCTGCTTGTTTTCTCATTGTTTGCATGGCAAAAGAATGGCATCTATCATCATCTGGGGGCCTTGCCCATGCTGGACTGCTCTGAAGTTTGCTATTTCACACAAACTGAATTTTCAGGGGGTGATCTTGCTTTCATCCCCTCTTGCAGCAGGAGTGGTACCTCATCATTAGACAAATGTACAATGTCCTAGCAGAGCTGCTTCCCTCTCCCACAGACAGCTTTTTGTCACCAAACCACTTGCAAAGATCAATGTGCAGGAACGGTGCAGGAAAGGAACCTCCAAAATTTCTCCATGGAGCAGGGGAAGGATGGGATGCAGCTGGGCACTGGACACTGCATCAATACTCCTCATTTCCCAACTAAACATAACTAGATGTTGCTGAAGAAGTACACTATTTAGGAGTCAAAAGATTTCCGAACAGATGTTCACACAGATGTCCAGGATTGTTTTTTATATATTTACATATCTATATCTATTACATATAAAAACAAATATAAATATTTATTATATTTTATTAAAAATTTGTATATAACATTTACACAAAAAATTATATATAAAATATATACAGTTATATATATGTATGTATCACATTTCACATATCTAAAGCCCAGTGTGAGAGGGACTGAGCTCACTCAGATCAGGATCCTCTGGGTACAGCGTGGTTATGAGCACTACCTGAGGCATTGTTTTATGGTAGCTTGGCACCTCCTGTGGCCCTGCAGGCAGGAAACCACTTCAGTTCTGCTCAGTGGAAATTTAATGTGTTCAAAGAAGCTTGCAGGGATGGTGACGTGGTGTGGCCCATTAGCACATGGTTCAGGGCCAAAATTAGACCTACACCTATCTTATGGCAGCTGGGGTGACAGAGAGAGGCAGAGTTAGTTAGGAGGGTCTGAGAGTTGTTTGGTACCTGCTGAATGTGAGTCATGAACTAGTTGAAGTGGGAGATGGAGAACCACAGAATGTACCCAAAGTGCAACTCTGCTGGACTGCACGCTGCTCCCCATTGGGCCCCTGCCAAGCACGGCCCTGTCTGATTTTGGACACCCTGCTGTGCCTCCAATAAGACCAAAAGAGAATTTCTTTATTTAAAGAAAAAAAAAAAAAAAGAAATTGAATAAATGCTATTTAAGTCCTCTGTGTCCCTTTCATGAGTTTAATACAGAACACAGGTCCATCTCAAAGTCCCAACACACCACAGGGGGCCTCTGAGAACACTTCTGCAGGAGAGTTCTGTCTGATGTACCCTGTCCACAAACCTCTCTGAAGCACTCCCTACAATGCCAAGGCAAACCAGCAGCTCCAGCCAGTGAGAAAGCAGATGGGTTTTCTAGGAAAAAAGTAGTCCATGTTTCCCTTGCTCATTAAAAGTCTTTGGCTTTGCTGAAGATAGGCTTTTAGATTTAGACAAAGGGTGAAAGATCACCTGCTCTGCTGCACAAATGCTTCAGGTCTGTGGGAAAGCAGAAACTGGCTATCAGGAATGGGATTGCTCTGGTGGACCCAGCCTTCCTCTGCCCAAGGGCATCAAGGGCATGCTTGTGCACTGCAAACAGAAGCTGTGGTTGGGTAAGCCCAAAACCTTTAGGGTTCCCAAGCTTCCTTGTCTGATTACGGTCTGACATTTATTTAGAGGTTGGTCCAAGGAGGAGGGGCGGTGGTGTAAGGGTTCTAAGGAGGCTCTCTGTCTTCTTGGAACACTGGGGAACCTCAAGCAAGCCATGCAATGGATGAGGTGTGTCAGTGAGGAACCTGAAATGCAGAGCAGGACTCCTTTCACCCTCCCCTCTAGAGCAGGTTTATATACTGCAAGAACATATCTCTCTACACCCTCACAAGGGCTGTGAAGTTTATTAGCTTGCTTGTTTTTATTTTTCATGAGGAATTTGCAAAAATGGTGTGAAAGACTAAGCCCTAGTTGCAATAAACTCTGCATCAGCTGTACAAACCTGTCCCAGAGAACAGATAGACACAATGGAGCAAGGACATAAATCACAGCATGGGGAATGAGGGTGGAGGGGGTAGATCAGGAAGGTCAGAATAGTTGGATGATAAAGGAGCCGGCACAGTGGTCTCAAAGCAGAACTTGTCTGATGGTGCATAACTCACATATGATCTGTCCCTATGAATAACAGCCCAGCTCCACCTCCATCGTTTTCTCCTCTCTTCACCTCTCACCATGACACCCACTGGAAGTGAAACTCAGATCACACTAAGGTCAAGGTGAAAGTGGGACATGGGTATTTAGGGCTTACCATGCTCACATCTCTGTCAATGTCTTAAGAGAATGTCCAAAGTTCCTGTGCATATGAAAATGTCTGCCAATGCAGGCAGACATGTACTGAAGAAATTGTTCTGGGAAGTTGAGAGATGGACAAAAAACCCCCACTGGCAGGTCTGGAGCAGGAATGCTCCGGATGAGCCATTGAAAGCTGACCAGTCATTAGGAAGGCTGCAGCGCCCTGATGTCTACAAGACAGAGAAGAGATATCAGATCTTCAGTTCATCAGCATGCTGAGAGGGTACAACCCCTTAAAGTCAGCCCTGAAGTTAGTGGGCCACAGAATTCTGTGGAATGGCATTTCTACCACACCACAGTATCCTCAGGTAGTGCACACTAGTGTGGTTTCATTCCGAAATTAGGCGCTGATCTGCCCCAAAATGATATTTTTTTTTGGCTGCTTCAGTGTTGTGAACTTTTACCACAAGCAGAACTCTACCCTGTTGTTTTGATAAGAGACAGAGGATGTTTCGCAAAACTTTGTGGCAGAACATGTAACGCTGGCCAGAGGGCTGTCAGATTTGCAAAACTGGGTGAAATGTTGCAAACAGGCAGACTGGCGCCATTGGAGAGCAATTCTGAAAAACGAACTCCTGGACACTTTCCGCTTCCTACCAGGAACCCAAACAGCCTCCAGATATGCTTTTAACAAATTATTCTGCATCCCAAATGCTGTAGAGCCTCTAGGCCTTGAAGCACTGCCCCGGCACCTATGAAAGGATAGAAATAATGAATATAGAAAGTCTATTGAGAGTAAAAGAAGCCAGGGGATCGAATATAAGTAATAAAAAAAGTATTGGCTTTGCACTCCATAGTTCTGCAGAGAACTTGCTATCCCATAATGCCAAAGACTGAAATGCCACCAATATATCCCTCTAAGGGGCCACCCAAAATGTCTGAGTAGATGGCTATGCCATTGTGTGATTCCCTAAAATAAAATTACTGTAATTGTGGTCAGCCTTTAGCTATCCAGGAGCCACATGAAAGAACATAAAAGCCACAGAATAACTTAGCTACATTGTCTGCTGGGGCTTTGCCAGGGCTATTTCTGAGATTATGAAATCTCTATCTCTGGACAACTTATGCTCAATTTCAGGTTCCCAGTTATCTGATTTATTTTGCCTGGAAAACAGCTCTATCACCTTGAATTCACTGGTGTTTGTTCTTCCGCAGTCGAATCCTATCGTGGAAATGTAATTAAGGATAAGCTGTTCTCTGGCACCAACCTTGCTCGGGAGGCCCAAGTCCTACCCCAAACCCAGCGCAGTCTAAAGAAGAGGCAGTTCTGTTTGAGGACATTGCATAGGAGTGCATGGCAATCCTGCTGAGTCATCCTGATAGAGGGAACCTCTGCCATGCAAAGGTGTGCAGTTATTTTTGCTTGGTGCTTCACCACATGCAAAACAAGCCAGCTAGCCCAAGGATTGGAAGGGGAGACAGGGAAGATCTGCAGTTTGTGGTATGAGCTGCACAAGTGGTTGGCTGTGCCTGTAAATCTGTTCTAAAGTCTTTTACTACCTGCCACTTGATTGCTTTTCGAATAAAGAGAGCTGCAGTGGCAGCAGAACAAGTAAGAATTATTTCCTACAACCACAATCTGAAAGTTAGGAAGCATGTCTAATGCTGAGAGACTCAGAAATAAGGATAAACATTGCATCTTCTGAGTGGGCTAGTGAAATCCCTACATGAGGGATGAAAATCAGGAAACATAGGTCTCTATGAAAGGCATTCAAGAAATTTCAGTCTTTCCTTCCTTTCCTTCCTCTAGAGAAAGCAAGCAACCATGGAAAAGAACCCATACCCAAGGGTAACAAAGTGACTTAGAGCCCCAAACATTCATTTCAGGAATGGGTTGTGAAGAGCGCTTTCAGCAAGAGAGGTCTCTAAAGCTGATAAGCTTTTGAAAATAACTCTGGGGTCCTTAAAAGTTTAAACATATTAAGTGTCAAAACACGCTGATGTCCACTTTTCAAATCTGCAGAAGTTCCCGCTCCCACATCCGTGTTTGTTCCTGCTTCCATTCCTTCACAGAGCTGTGCTGGCACTGTGGTCCCACCAGGCATCTGCAGCCTTTTTGCCCTGCTCTTTGTGTATCATTCCTAAGATATTAGAGCAAAGTCAGCCAGTGAGCAGAGTCTGAGTTATTAGATTTGGTCAGCAAATACAGTAGCAGTGTAAACAGCAGCTACGTCCAGAAACTCCAGTGCCGTCCCATCTGTATCCAAGGCTCATGCCTCTCTTCTGTCCTGAATTTCTGAATAGTTTCAAGGTTGATGCCAGTCCTGCACTACTCCAGAAGAGCAGGTACAACCCCTTGCAGTAGCCTAAGAGTTTTGCTGGCTGGCGAAGAAATAGCCTCCTTTCATCATCTGTCTGTATTGATAGTAGAACCTTCTCAAGCTCTTGCTCTGATACATGCCCAGTGGTTAGAGGAAGAAGTAAAGAGGGGCACCAAATGCCCTACCCCATGCAGAGCACATTTACATCTTCCACTGTTTGTTTAGTCTTGATAGTTCCCAGTGAGTAAATCCTCAATGTGCTGCTCAGGCAAGCTTGAGGAGGAGAGTCCATGTCCCAAAAGAAGGTGTTAGGGTTTCTAAGTCATTCAAAGACCCTGTTCATATGTTCATCTCCTTTTCTCTATTTTTTTTTTTTTTGACTCTTTAGTTGTGCCACCATTCCTCACTATTTGGGTAACATATGTTTTTGTGCAGGTGTTTAAATCTCTCATAATGTCTTGTCCCTGGTAAAGTCATCTGGCTTCTGAGACCTCCTTGGATAAATCTTCTGACACGTTTCCACATGGACCCCACACATCCACCAGAAGCACCTGGTGGTATTATGACCTGACTCACTGCTCCAGGTAGAGAAGAAGGGTAACAGGACAGGAGCCCCCCCACCCCCTGTTCAGGAATTACACACACACACAGAGGCAGGCAAGAAGGCCATGCAGCTGCACAGCTTTGGCCACTGCTGCCCAGGACATCCCTTTCTGCTTTCATCTCTCCTCTGTAGCCACAGATAAATGTGTCACAGGTAGCAGAGATGGGACCTTGATAGTGCTCCCCTGACTGGGTGAAAAGGAAGTGGGTTTCCTGCCAACTCCAGCTCCAGAAGACCTGCTGAAATTCAGCGATCTTAACTTTTACAGAAAGCTGGTTTCCAGACACCCATACTGATGAGAAAGACTTGACAATGCAAAGGGTAATGGCTGGAAAACTGAAAGGGCAATAAAACCTCCTGCCCCCATTGCCTTTCTTCTAGGTGTTGGTGCTCTTTAAGGCAAATCTCCAGGAGTCTGACCCAGGGACATGGGATAGCTGAGGCTGGCGATACCATGTAAGTGGCACTCAGGCATTGTGCCTTTCTGCACAGAGGTGAACTACGCTGGCAAATAGGGAGGCAATGTGTAACCTGCTGTGCTAATTATATATATGCCTGTAACCAGGGAAGGGCCTGTGTACGTGCCAGTGCCTGGAAGAGCCTGGGAAGACAGGCATGATAGGAAAAACTGCTATCTCTCCTTTTCCTTCTCTTCTGCATTTGAGGAACTTAAACAGAACATAATTGAGGATGGTATTTATTTATTTCTTTGAATGAAAAAGAAAAATTGTGCTTGTGATTTGGGAGGAGAGCTGCCAGAAGAGGAACTGGAGCCTTTCCAATGCCTCACAGTCTAGTAGTTAAGCATTGCCTGAATTGGGCACCAGGGAATCTTGAGCCCTGCTTTCTTCCACTCACTGGTTTATAACTCTTGGCATTTAAAAAGGCACCTTGTAAACATTTAATTCATTGTTCTTTGATATATAATTGAATCATTTGCTGGCTTGCCTTGTAAGAGGGAGGAAAGCACCCTGCAAGGGGAAGTTTTCTCTCTCCCCAGCCCTTCATTGCCTGCTGGGGTGCAATGGCACCAGCAGCTTGGTGCCTTCCGCTTCCCACCAGCAGCTTTCTGGCTGCCTCTGAAGGAAGGGAGGTCACCTTGGAGAAAGAAGGTCTTCTCTCTCTGTTGCCAGATCTTCCCTCACTTTTGTGATACCTGCTTCATGTTCCTGCATCAGTGGGTGCTCAGCTGGCTGCTCTGCCAGCCCAAGCTCCAGCCTTGAGCAAGCCAAACCAAGCTCTTCCCCATGGCTGGTTTCTGTGGGCCTGGCATGGAGCATGGGTGGCTGATGAGAAATGTGGCCACTGGTCTCAGTGGCAGTGCCCTGACGTTTGTCCAGCTGTTCAGCACGTCCCTGCTCTGCGTGAGGAGGGTGTATGCACAAAGCTCCCTCCAGCATGCCAGGGGTTGGCTGGCTCCCTACTTAAGTCAATGTGATTTTTTTAAAGTGTTTTCCTGTCATTATTACTTACCTTTAACGCACAGGCCAAGGCTTGTTTGACGCTGTGGCAGAAGCCCTGCCTCACTGTTACACCTCATGTACAAATTAGTGGAGATCTTTGCTGCATTCCAATAAGGGACTGAAACAACAAATCTGCTGGTTAATCATTTATTGCTGTGTGAACCTGCTGAATAGCAAATATGCTAGAAAGGGGAAAGGAAAGGGCATGGCAAGAGATTAACTGAGGACAGTCAAAAGTCAAGCAGAAGGGAGCGGGGATGAGACTAGAAAGGTCAGGTGGCAAACAGGAAGGTTACTGTCGTGTAAACACTGTCTCTCAGCTGCACAGGGGCTAGATGCACGGCCCTGCTGCCAGTTCAGCCCTCTCTGATCTGTGACCACAGGCAGTGGCGGGCTGAACAACTAGCTACTGCCTTCAGCTGAATCTGACAACTTGTCTACCTAGGAGAGGTACTTAGACTCACTAAGTTTCTTTCACCTTTCCAAAACTCAGGTCCCCAGTGTCCACAAAGGGTGTGCTTCTCCCAAGAAGAGACCTGTCACCATTGCAGCCTTTAAAAATATACTTCTCCATGTGAAGTGCTGTTCTCACCAAAGGCTCCGACTGCCAAACCCACCAGCACTGGGGTGGTGGGGAAGGCAAATCAACACAAGTCAGAAAAGTAATTGTCCAGGAATGGACTTCTCTCATGGACTCCAGTGTGATAGGGCTGGTGGGACAGAGCACAGCTGTATCTGTTATGATCATAAGCAGAGCTTGAGCAGAACAAATGTCTCCCTCCTAGACACCTGTGGGGTATTCACTTTAGCTTTCAAAACCTGTAGACCAGTGAGCTGGGATAGTGAATGCAGCCATTGTCACCCAGGCCTTGTCTGCTCCTGACCACCCCAGTTAGAAGAAAGTGAGCTAGAAAAATAGGGATGACCACATGGTCACTGGCAAAATTTACAGTGTGTTTTTACTGGCCAGTGGGTGGGGGGATGCTTAGCCCCATGGCAGCAGTGTCTGAGTAAGCAGCAATCCCATGCAGACTGGGACAGGGTCTACTCTCACACTAAGCACACATCCAGTAGGAAAGCTTGCAGGAACAGCACCCCAAAGCCAAGGAAAAGGCTCCATTTAGACTCCTGTTGACATAGCAACAGTATGACATTGCCAGCATGCCCAGAGCATGGTGGCAGTACCATGGGATATCTGCCCAGGCAGTGGGGTGTTTGTTTTGAGAGAAGCACAATACTGGGTGAATGCCACAATTCAGAGAAACAAGTACTTTGGCCAACATAAACAAAGCAGTTATTGATATATTTACACAGCCGAGGTTCCTGACTTGAATTGTCACCATCCACTGGACTCAATTGCCTTTTCTTTGCTCTCCACCTCAAGTCACAGTGTTGAACCTGACACAGGAGCAACCCTGAGAAGTCTGGCTAATCATCATACAGATTCATCCATGTTGACAAGGAAGACTCTGAAAAAATCCATGGTGCCAGCATGGTCAAGCTTATTGCCTGCAGCCATCCCACTTCTGCTCTGTGAAGGGCTGTGAGAATCACCAACCACTGCCCTTGCTCCAGCCACACTCGGATATCCCCACAAGCTTTGGCTTCATATGGGGTCATAAGTGGTGGAAAGGCTGAGGTGAGTCTTGGTTTCTTGAAGGAAGAAGAGGTGAAGGAGAAGCCTGTCCCCATAGCTATGGGTCTGTCTCCCAAAACTCATACCCTTCTCCTAGGGTGAGGGGCAGGGAGAAGTTTTGAACACCTTAACCAAGGAAAAGAAGATTCCCTCTCCTGTAGAGCACCCTGTCCTGTTTTCAGCTGGCTAGGAAGGAAGATAAGTTAGGAATGGCAACAGGAATCCATTGACCAGCTATCTGAGGATTCAGCAGGCTAGTCCTTCAAAAGCAAAGAATAGTTTTTTTACTCTTACTGCATTTTAAAATAGTAAGAGGTGAAAGAATAAAATAAGCTAGTGCTTATTTGATGGCCCCAGCAGGACTACACTGCTTCACATGTGTATGACAAAACCAAACAAATATGTCTACCAGAAACTCTCCTGTATTTGCCTGCATGAAAACACAATTTGCATGACAAAGCATTTTTGCAGTTAGTGTTCTCATTAAAAGCAATTAAAATAAGCAGGAACGTTTTGCCAAAGCTGAAGATCTCTGTCAATTTGATTTGGGCAATTTGCCTTGCAACAGCTAAGGATCAGTTGAAAACAAAGGCATTGATCAAGCAGGGAAACTCCCTTTTCCTGTTTAAGGCTCTGCTAGACTGCAGTAGGGTGGGACTATCAGTGTGGGGAGAAGTGGGAACAGGTGGCTGAAGAGAAAAAGGGAGGGAGAATGAGAGGAATGGAAGCAGCATTACTGGCCAGTGGTCATATGTTTTGATGCCTAACAGAAATAAAATGTTCTGGCATTTCAGTTTTTCCGTGAAGCCACCAGCAGAGGAAGGGAGGCATCAGCACCTCCTCACCACTGAGGCAGTAGTTGTGGTAAACATAACACAGCATACTTCCAGGAAGCTCCCAGCATGGACAGATCATCTCTGGCTGGGTTTGAAGACCAAGCCCATGGTTTTCTTTGCATATGGCATGTAAGAGAGCCCTAAATGTACCGAGAAAGTCTCCTCTTACCCAGGCCCGTGCTCTGCTGGCCACTATGTAGTTCTCTCTATGACAAACTTGCACCCTAGCTCCCCACAGAACTCTGCCCCTGAGCTCCTCCAGCTCATTTTGCCTGATGGACTCAGCAGTTCTGCAGCTGGTGTCACGTTACACCCAGACGGTTCCATCAGCAGAAGACCAAAACCAGTGGACTTCCCATCAGAGCACAAGCAAGCCATAGGTATCAGTGTGCAAACCTGGGCTTGTCAGAAAATAAAGCTGCCATCATGATGCCAAGTGAGTCAATTCCCTCCCAAGCAAAACAGTGAATGGTGAGTGGGATGCCACATACCTGAGAGAAGATGACAAGGGAAGAAACCACCCATGTGTGAGAGAGCAAGGAAGTATTGCCCTCAAAATACTGGCATTAACTCCTACCAGAAATATTTTTCAGGAGTGCAGATGGAGCCAAAGAGAGAGTCTTTTAAAAGTTGAACAAGAAATGCAGGAGTTATTCATAGAAGAGTAATTAAAAGGTGAATGCTACCTCATGGTAGAGCAGGACCCTTGGCTCCCTTGTGCCAGCTCACAGCACAGGGCTGTGTGTCCCACAGACAATGAACAGACCTTCAGCTCCACTGCTCAACAGGGGGAATCTTGGCCATCCCATTCTTCAGAGCTGGCAGCTGAGCCATAGAAAATGTGAAAATCTTTTCCTCAGGGACGTTCTAGGAACTCACTTCAGGAGGATTCCTATGGCTGAAAAGGACAAGCATCAAAGCACTACATATCCTGTGGGAGGAAAAGGGGAATTCTTTCACAGACATCATCTCTTCCTGATGTAATTAAAAAAGTCAATGGGAAACTAATCCAGACATGAATATTTATCTTCAGCTTCCTGGTAAGCATTTTGCTGCACTAATTCCCTGGCCTTCTTCCAGGTTTTTTTTTATAGAAAGAACCCAGATACATTGGCTCCCCATAAGGACTTGGGCACCTGGGGACATGTTGTCTGAGAACCTGTTGACCCCCAAGTTTTCTGACTGAGCTGACACATGCATCTTCATCTAATATTTTCCCTGAAGACTCAGTCCTCAATGTAGCATTTTCCATAAAGGGTAACACTGCAGTAATTCTGTTAATGAGCAGTGCTGTGAAACTGCCTGCTGATCCCTTCCCACCCTCTTCTCAGGGAGATGTCTGAGGGGGTAAGATGGAAAGGGATCTATCAGCCCAGCTGCATTAATTTGAGACATCAGCAGGACACAGGTCTCCTGTGGGCCCGTTGCACAAGGGTGACATACATTGCATGAGGCCAGATTGTCAGGGCTTGGGAAGGGGCCACAGACACACCCCCAGGCAGCATTAAAGATGACAAAGCCTACTGTGCCTCTGCCTTCCCCAAAAAGCTCACCAATGCAGTTCTGGTAACCCATTAGAAGAAGTTTCCCAGAGAGGTGGTGGATGCCCCTTCCCTGGAAACATTAAAGGTCAGATTAAACAGGGCTCTGAGCAGTCTGATCTAATTAAAGATGTCCCTGCTTGTTGCAGTGGGGTTGGACTAGATGGCTTTCAAATGTCCCTTCCAACCCAAGCCATCCTATGATTCCCTGATTCTATTTTTCTTTTCATGGTCTGGGAGAGGAAAGAAACTCAGTCAGTATCTCCCTAAGCAACCTGCTTAGGGAGATACTGGTTGAGTTGCCCTGCTGCCAGGGCTCTGCTGCTCAAGGATGCTACAACCTACTCTGATTTTTTACATGTGAGGGAGCCCCAGCCACATAAAACAGACCACACCCTCAGCTCACTATTTTTGCTCTTCTCAGAGCCAGGTATGTTTGCAGAGTGAAGAACCACCAGGTTAGGAAGAGCATAAGCTAGAATTCTTTTGTATAACCCTACTTTTCCTTCCCTCAGTCCAAACACTATGATGCTTTACATGGAAAAGGCACTCTATTTTCCCCCCACAGGTTTCCTGTTCACACAGAACAAATTGTAATATGAAATCTACTCAAAGACATAATTCCCTCTTGTTTTATCTATGTTTATTAACCACTCTCTACCCAATCTATGCCCCGAACATACTATTATTAGTTTCCTGCTGTGGTATTTTTCCCATTGTACCTGCTCCTTCACAAACATTAATGAGATTAAGGCTAACATGATGACATTAAACTTCCAGCATCTGGATCATCCACCAGGTTCATGCTGTGTGCCCTGGTGGTCCCCATTTGGTCCCTATGGTGGGAAACTGACTACCAAACATCACCTCTATATATAGTGGGCAGAGTTAGAAACCCCTCAGTGAGTGACTCTAATCACCTTGCTGGCTGCAGGTAGATTCCCTTTTCAGCCTATTTTAGGACTTTGGAAAAGTCCCACAATAAAGGAAAGATTATTTCAGGGCATTTCAGAGAAATGTCATTTTCTAATACTTATTCTCAGAAACAAATGAATCATTTTAACAAAAACTGTTTTTCAATCAGCTCATTCACTATTTAATTAATCATGTTGAAGCAAGATTTTTCCAGAATGGAATATTTTAAGTAAAATAATGTCTGGCTATATTATAAGCAACTGAAAGAAAAAAAAATACAAAACAGAATTAGACAAAGTGCTGCCTAACTTTACCTGTCACTGCCCCTAATAGACAGATGGCCTTCCCACAACAGCAACACCTCTCCCGTCAAATTTCACAATGTGGTCACATGAGTACCAACTTAGTGGGACTTCTACCATAATAAAGATTAAGAAAAATATTGAATATGAACTTCTAATGTTATGTGATAAAATCCTGCAATAAGAGTAAGAAAGTGCAACAGCACAGAATGTTGAATCTCACAAGGATTGTACTTCCTTGTCAGTCAGGAAGCCCAGGTAGTTTACAGGGCACATGAGATCAGGAAGTTCATCAAGATGTTCCTGGCACAGATTAGTCACAGGACTATTTATCCAAGGGTCAGTCATATGTGTGGAAAGTAAAAAGAAAAAAAGAGTAGCAGTTAACAATCTGTTGGTCTGTGAGCATAATTGATGTGCTCTGTAATGCTCTGTGGATGTCATGGTACACACACGCATGCCTGTTCTCACTGCACACCCTTCGTGACAAGAAGCTGATTTTTGTGCAAATCTAAACAGCAAAGTACAACTCTGAATTACAAAACAGAGAGCTGGGACCTCACTGCAGAACTGCCAATATCTTCTCTTTTACAGGCAGATGGCAAAATTGTCATAATAAGATGCTTGAGGAAGAATTTGCCAGTGGAGGGGTGTAAAAGGACTACCCCTCTTAATTGAGGAAGGAAACATCAAGCCAGTAGCCCCAGACTGTAACATCCCTGCATAGACTTGTCCCCAGCGATGGGGTAGAAGTCTTTGTACTGGAAAACAATCGGTTTCAGGATGCACCATTGCAGAGTCACGTCTAGCAACCCAACTGTTCAGTCAAAAGAAGCGGGGAAAGATAGCGCCACATCCACCAGCCCACTGGCGGAAGATGTGCCGGGCTCCTGCACAGACATGCAGATCACCCATGCTAAACATGACAAAACAGGAGCACACATTTGGTGTTGGTGGCTGCCAGTGGATTCCCTGCCTCTCTCAAGTGCTGGTGACTGAGAAAGTGCTATCGTGTTAAGTGGTTTCTGCCAGAGAGAACATTTGTGTCCTGCTCATATGGAATCAGTTTTTACTCGTTTCCCTACCCATTTTTATGTCTTAAGGCATGCCATCTAAATTACACTTGCACCTTTGCAGCAAAACCCATGGGCATGGGTCATCACCACGAGAAGGACTTAGAGAAGTATGCCATGGGGAAAAAAGAGGCCACATAGGGAGGATGAAGAGGAAAGCTTTTCATGATCAGTCAGAGAAGACAGGTCTAACAGTGGTAACTGGCTCTCAAAGCTGACAACATGGGCCTGTATTAGATATTCTTTCAGTTCAGCCAGGTATTGCCAAAGCCCATGGCAGGGTTCCCATCCTTTTCACTAATCCTGCAGTCATGCTCCTCTACCCACAGCAGCCCATAGCAGGATTAGATGATACGGGAGGGAGGTTCAGGACATAATGTGCAGCGACCAGCAGGTTCCAACAACTTTCTCACCATGTTGCATAGTATTTCTTGCTTTCCACATGACTCCTTCTGCTGCAGACTCCCAGAAGAACAGGCATAGAAACAGGGAGTGTGAGTGGCGCCTTCCCCAGATAGATTTCACACTTCTAAGGCACAGGGAAGGAAACCAGCATCACTTTGATCAAGTGCCATGTGCTGTGTACAGTAAATGACGATACACCACTCCCTCTGTGCTTGATACCTTGCCAGGTTGGCATACTTACTCCTGATCTCTGAGTGTCACCCCTTTGCAGTAAAGGAAAATATTTTCAAAAGTGAGCAAATGACCCAGGAGCCCAAGCCCCATCACTGCTCAGTGAGGCATTACATCCATTTGATGGTATGCACTTCACACAAGTGTTTAATAGGTCAGTCACCCAGATGTGGAGTGAGACAAATACCACCATGGGGAGCTTGAATCTGAATCAGACGCTCTCTAGAGGTGCCCATCAGCCTTCAAAGAGAGCTGAGGCTCACTGTAACACATATTTTGGCCTTCCAGGACAACTGGCTGACCTTCCATATGAGCAGGACACAAATCTGTTCCTAGATTCCAGTCCACAGCCCAGCCGTATCCTGCCTTTAGTTCAGCTCTCGACTGAGATATACCCATGAAATAATTTTATTATATATCAGCATCTGATTACCTCATTCCTGCTTAGGAGGACCTTACTCCAGAAATGAGCCCATGACGTGGGTGGACTGCTCAAGAACTGCAGCTGCTTCCTAGGAAAAGACTTTTACAGGGTCTCTTTCTTAGCTCCTCACTGCTTTCCTTCTCAAGTGTGCTGCTGCTCATGAAGGGGCTGCCTCTGCCCACCACTGCTCAGTCCACCTGACAACTGAGGTCAATCCACCTGCAGGCTGAGGGGCTATCTGTCCCCATACCCGGCAAGGAATGGAGCAATAGTGTCTGGAGAGGTGAAAGTGCTCTCCTTGCTGTCATAGAGGCCCAGTGAGTCTAGGAACAAGAGGTATAAAGCCACTCTATAGACAAAGGCATGCTCTGCAACATGAAGCATCTAGGTCACATGCTGTAGCAGATCATGTTCCTCAAGCACAGCAGGCTCACAAGGGTTACCCTCACACCAGCTCCATTCCCAGAGCCCAAAACCACCACATTCCCACTTAGGCTGCTGGATGCAGATGATGCAGCAGGTATTTATCATTCTTACCACAAAAGAATTCTATTGCATGGGATGAATTCAGCACCAGCATTACTGAGACCATGCACATGTACCTTGCACTGTGAAGCAGAGATCTTGGTCTCACAAACTTTAGGGACATTAACCACTGTCACATCAGACTCTGCCCCTACTATTTCCCATATTATTGGTGTGATCTGTCAGGGAGCAGAAACCATGTGAGGACATTCCTAAGCGTGCACACCAGGTTCCCCTAGGACAAGAGATGAAATAGTCACTCTGACATATTAAAATAAACCAACCGCTCCTTCTTTCGAGCCAGACTGTGAATATGTAGGGTGTGTGTAGTCAGATGAATGTCATTGCCAGATAAGAACATCTCTCACAATCATGCAGTGTCGAGAGCCCAGCGAATGCCAGTTACTGATCACTGTCACGTCAGTAGAGCACAAAATAACAACTGCTCTCTTTGCTGTTGCCACATCATGATTTTACAGAACCTCAACAGTCTTCCATGAGCAGTCTCTGAGACTGTCCACAAGGAATGACTCTTCTTTATCTTTGCCCATGGCCATACCTTTATCCCTGGTGACTGCAGGTATAAACATGTGCAGGGAAGGAGTGGAACTAAAGCCACCCAATAAGACAAGTCTGGCTTACAAAATGCTATGGGAGACATACAAAGAGAAAGTCTGTGGCTGAAACCCTTATAAAGTGTTAGTGTAACTAAACAGAGCAAAGAGTCATACTAAGGGCATTTCTTCCCTGGCATAAGGTGGGCACAGTGGGAACTTTCTGAGATCTTCAGTTTTCCTAGCATTTTTCCTTCTGTACTCTGTGCAACCCAACCTCAGGCAGATTCAGATGAATACAGAAATGACCACAAGAAATTAAAACAGTCAAAGTAAACTGAATTACATCTGACATAGAGTCCTATTTCTCATCCTCCTTTGCATGCTCATTTATAGGTAATGGACAATACCTTTCCTTTCATACAAGTGTAAATCAATGTCCAGTGCTAGCCACAGCCACTATGACTGAGCAACAGGGGAGGACATTCAGCCCTTTCAATCCATGGAAGCAGACAGAGGAAAAGTGCCAGTTTGACAACATATGGAAGGCTGTCAGCTGCCCTCTCAAACTGGGAAAGATACAGCCTTTCCAGTGTAGATCCAAGAGAAGTATTTATTTTAAAAGATAACAAAGGATTGACAGTTGTACTGTCAATAATAAGATGGTAACAAGTAAGGCCATGCAAGAGGAACATCTCACCCATTACCCACATAGCTTCAGGGAGTGTCTCATCCCAATCCAACATCTGCCCAGGTATTAAAACAATGACTTCAATAGAGATCAGCACTGTGTAAACATTTCCTACCTGAGTTGGGCACCACAGCCAGACCTAGGGATGGAATAGAAAGCATAGACTTTGGTTGGTCTACTGTGGTAGTGGAGGTCGAGAGCAGCAGCCTGCAGCCAGCTTTTGCCCAGCCAACTTGGGTATGCAGAGCAGTGTTTGATGCTGGAAAGGACCCCAGCAGAGTCTGCCTTCCCCTGTAGGAACCTGGCCTCCATCGAGCACTTTCTGCCTCAGCGTTGTGGCTTCGCTTCAGCTGTCCTGCAAGCCACAAAGAAAAGAAGCACACTGGGACAGTCCACTTGTGCTGGAGTCTGACAGGTGTCCTTAGCATTTAAAATGAAACAGGAACCCCGCTTGGTATCCCATAAAATACTTTCTCAAGAAATTTCTTTAGAGAAGGAATCCAGTTCTGCTAAGAATCTGCTTTTTCTTCTTCCACAGCTGAAGACAAAGAACACTGGCACAAGAAGCAGCAAGGGGAGAAAGGCAGAAAAACAAGAGACATGCATCCTGGTCCAGGCAGGGGCTGGAGAAATGTCTTAAGGAGAGGTCAGCAGACTGATACTGGAAATATAGAATATAATGGACTATAATTCCTATTGCAGAGGCTCTGTATGACACTGACATGCACATTTCCTATCTAACACACAGGAAACAATTTCATCTGCCTGTGCTCCAATTCCCTTTCTGGAAATGGGATTTTCTGGTGTTCACTGCTCTACTCATGGCTCATAAGGACCAGTCCCACTGGTATTCAGCTCCTTGCCCAGGTGCTCTCAACATGAGAACCGGCTAGTCCAGCCCTCAGGAGAGGGACATCCCAGCACACTGTGGCAGCTAGTAGGCTGTGTTGAACCAGCCTCCACTCCGTGAAAAAAGAGCCTGTATCATGCTCAGTGTTCCTGGGGCTTGCCTGAAGAAAGAGACAAGTACAGCAGGGAGTAGATTGGTGGGCTGGTGCCTGCAGCTCCTCTGGTGGCAGGTGACAGAGATCCTGTTGTGGTTGTTACCCCAGTAGTCAGAGGAGTTATCTGATGGGGTGGGACTCACCCCCCTTGTCACTTCTGATGGTGAATGTGGGCAGCCTGAGAACCCTAGGCTTCTCTCCTCTGTTAGGCTCAAAATGTTGGGTTGTCACTCCCTGTGTGCCAGATAAAAGCACTCTAGAAAATTTGTTCCATATACCTAGAAAACTGTTCACTATGAGGCTTCTATTTCTCAGACTTCTCAAATAATACCTCTCTCATTGAGAGCCCCGAGCAATGGGGTCCCCAAGACACGCTAGTTTTCTGCTGCAGCTCTGGTTAAACACCCAATCAGCTGCCAAAAAACCCATCACAAATCAGGAAGATTCAGCTGGTCTTGGGCAACCCCCTTGCCAGCACTCAGGCACCTCTTTCCTCATTGCTGCAAGACAAAGACAAATACAGTTGAAAAAACATGGGTACGCATGGGGGAGGGAGTGAGGGCTTCTGCTGGGTAGGGGGTGAAGCAGGAACACAGAGGGAGGACTCAGGGAGAAACCATCAGAGCAGATACTCTGCTAGTACAAATCAAAGTGGCCTCATTGACTTTGCCTTGCCCTGGCTGGGTTATGCCTCCTGTGCCGTGTTTCCTGAAATAGGGATCTGCATGTCTGGCTCAATGAGAGCAGGCTGTCCTAGCAGTGTTTAGAAGCTATGTAAGTGGAAAGCATTTTTACACAAGCTAATTTGACATATAATATTTCAGGAACTTACAATTTATTTTTATGGTTTGTTAAAAAAAAAAATACTGCAGAAAAAGAAAATAAAGGGAAAAAAAAAGAACGCTGAGCAAATAATAACATGTGTGGGTGGGTTGGTATGTAATACCCCAACCACAGGGCTACAGCAACATTTGGTCCCATTGACCTTTTTGCTTAAATTAAGGCAATTACTCACTACTGGCAAGAGGCTGCTATGTTACGTCTGTGGATTTGCACATAGAGAGGGACATGACAAATAATTTGACACTTGCCAGTGAATTCAGACATGATCCAAAGTCTAAGGACATATTGTTCTTATGAGCAAAATTATTAAAACTTGATTAAACTCCAAGATCTATAAAGATGGAAATGTGGAAAGGTGGAAAGAGATAGATAGATAGATAGATAGATAGATAGATAGATAGATAGATAGATAGATAGATAGATAGATAGATGGATTATAGATAGATAGATAGATAGATAGATAGATAGATAGATAGATAGATAGATAGATAGATAGATAGATAGATAGA
>VZUI01082478.1:0-54005 GCA_013401135.1 Cettia cetti
GGGCGCCCCCGCGGCGGCGGCGGCGGCGGCTGCGGCTGCGGCGGCTCTGAGCGGGGCGGCGGCGGCGGCGATGCGCGGCGCTCCCGGCGACGATGGAGGACCGGTCGCACAAGGTGCTGCTGGCGCTGGTGATGCTCTTCCTCTTCGCCGTGATCGTGCTGCAGTACGTCTGCCCGGGCACCGAGTGCCAGCTCCTGCGGCTCCGCGCCCTCAGCCCCTCCGCCGCCGCCGACCCGTACCGGGCGGAGGACGAGACGCCGGCGCGTTTCGTTCCCCGTTTCAATTTCTCCGCCGACGACTTGCTGCGGCGGGTGGACTTCAACATCAAGGGGGACGACCTGATCGTGTTCCTGCACATCCAGAAGACGGGCGGCACCACCTTCGGGCGGCACCTGGTCCGCAACATCCAGCTGGAGCAGCCCTGCGAGTGCCGCGCCGGGCAGAAGAAATGCACCTGCCACCGGCCCGGCAAGCGGGAGACCTGGCTCTTCTCCCGCTTCTCCACCGGCTGGAGCTGCGGGCTGCACGCCGACTGGACCGAGCTCACCAACTGCGTGCCCTCCGTGGTGGACAGCAAGAAGGAGGTGCGGCTCCGGCCCTCCAGGTGAGGCCGTGCCCCGGGGGACTCCCCATGGACCCCGGTCTCTCCCCGGTCTGCGGCGGCGGCGGGACGGGCGATGGCCCGGGGGCGCAGCCGTGGCGGGGATGCGGCGGCGGAGGAGGGAGGGGGAGCGCGGTGTGACCCGAGCACCCCGGCACGGAGCGGGTGGCACCTCGGGAGCCGCGCCGGCCCGGGGCCAGGGCGGTGGGTGCAGAGTGCCCCGAGCTCTGCAGAGCGACCTAAACCTGCCCCGCTCTGCCGGCGGGGAGGTGATGGAAGTGATGTCCCGCCGGCTGTCGCGGTTGTGACCGCTGGTGGGAAGAGGCCGGGGGTGATGAGCCCGGTGACACAGGCACAGGCCTGGCAGCCCCACAGCTTGGGGACCCCAGGAGCGGCTCTCCCAGGAGAGAGGGTGCTTGGGCTGCCTGCGAGTTTCCCCAAGAGCTTTTCCATCTTTGGCTGTACAAAGCTCCTGTATCTCCAGTGTACGCCAAGAATTAGCGTTGGGTTTGGGAGTGTTGGCGAGCTGTATCTTCTTGGTACCTGAAGTTCGGCTTCAGGACTGCGGCCTTGCAAAGTAAAGGTTACTGTTATGGCTGAGTTACCTGCTAATATTTGCATTGTTCTTCAGCCCTGACCTTGATTGTTTTGTGCTTGCATTTTGAATTTTTGTGGCACTGCTCTCTCTTTATCCCTGGATCCTCCTTTGAAGTTTGCCAACCTCCCCTGACCATAGCAAGGGGGTTGCCTAAAAGTTGCCCCTGTCTTTCAGAAGTCCAGCTGGCTTTTCCCCCTGAGCAGCGAGGACCTGCTTCCTCTGCTCCCAGAGCTCTTTGATCAAAGCTCACCCTCGGTTGTAACAGACTCAGGAGCTTGTCTGTGGCTGTGCATGCAGCTGTACTGTGTAGCAGAACTGCTCAGGGTTTCAGTGTCTTTTCCACTGCTTTTGTGGGAAATTAGAAACTAGAGTATCACTCCTATTGCACTGTGAGACTAATGGCAGGTCCCTTTACAAAGAGCTACTGTTATATATCATGCTATCTGAAGTCAAGTCTAAGCACAGACTCACTTGAAATACAAAGCAATTTATTTCTAGAATTCCTTTTATATAGTGTGACACTACACTGCCATCTAGTAGAAAAATGCTTAGCATCATTATGGTCCTGTACCCAAGGAGCAGCTCTTCATCAGACTTGGCTATTGTGATTCCTGCTCTTTTGTCTTCCCTACTGCTTTAAATTTTAATTGTCTAATTTTTGTGACATCCCATTTGCTAACATCAGGACCCGTTCCTTGCCCTCTGGTTCTATTGGCTTCCCAGTTTCAGGCTGCTGAGCCTTGCAGGCTACGTAGTTTGTTTTACCTATCCTATAAACATATTGTTTGTCACAGAAATGTAAATTGCATAACATGTGCTCTGTTTTGCTGCACTGCTTCCAGTGGTACGTGTTTCCCTTTCCCCAGAGATGGGCTTGGCCTGCAAAGGGTCAGGAATTTCCTTCCTTTCCCAGAGACAGGTCTGTCTGTGCTTGGTCTTAGTTGTGCCATCCAAAAAAATGGGAGACTCCTTGTCCTGAACCCACCACCTCAGGGGGAGGGGAATATCAGGCTTGGGGAGCTGGGATTTTATCTGCAGCTTTTGGCTTTGTATTTTTTTTCCCTTTGTTGGATACCAGATATGCTTTCCTGAGTTGTAATGGAAGCGGTGCCTGTACCTGCTCAGGAGTTCAGAGTGATGGCTCCTCATCCTAAACAATATACACCATCACAGCTGACTTCTGAGAGGCTGCTAGGACTTGTGACTTGGGGTTGAAGCCAGGAGAGAGTCAGGAAAATGAAGCTGTGATGAATTTGTGTTAGGTAGAGGTTTACTCTCTCAAAGCCTTCAAAATGATACTATACTTTTAATAACCTAATTACACAGCTTGCTGAATACCTACAGTTGTTCTCAAAAAAAATGTCTTGAGAAGCAATTATTTGGACTGCAATTTCTAAGTGTTTAAAAAAATACAGGAAGAGAAGTTCTTGAATGGACAATAGTCCTTTCAAGTCTTTCTGCCCATTTTAATACCTTGTCTTTAATTTTAGTTTGTGTTTTCAATTTAGCAGTGGTTCAGCTGACAACTGGTTAATTAGCACCTCTACTTACTGCCAGTAAGAGGCAAAGTCTAAGCCCTTTCTGGACAAATAAAAGCTGTTTTCAGAGCAGCAGTAGGTGTGGGATGGGGGTGTCTAAGCTGGGAAGCTTTGCTGGCTCCAGGTGGGGTCAGCCTGACTATTCCTGAGTGGAGGTTTTTAGGGGGAGGCCTGACCATCCTGGGTTGTGTGCTGGTGGGAAGTCACGGCCCTGGTGTGCAAATTCTGAGAGAAGGGGAAGGAGCTTGAAGGAGTGCAAGGCCCATTTGAGGAGCATTGTGAGGGCAGGGAGAAGGATTCAATCAGGAGCAGAGGAAAATTTTCTCAAGCAAACCTTGGCTTGACAAGGGTGGGAATTCCTGCGTTTATAGTTGAGATGACTGAAAAGTGAGTCCTGTTGAGAGAGCGATTTGACCTCCTTGGCAGCTGCATCAAGCAGTCTATAGTTACTGTCTTGGGGCTGTGTAACCTTGTCTGGAAATACCCAAATGTTCCTTCAGACCTTTTAGCTTGCACCTATGTGTGATTACTTTGCACAGATGTTTGTCTTTTCAGATGTGGCAAATCTGCTTGTCAGGTTGCTGGTTACCTGGGCTGATCTCTAGGGGCCTTTTGTTTTGCTTAAAAGTTGAGTCTTTGTTAGTCTGGAGGAAACTTGGTCCTGGACCGTGCAATGCTCAGCCCCAGGTACAGAGCATCTCTGTGGTATGATGTGATGGGTTCAGCCTGGAGGGTGTACACATGAAGAACATTGCTGCCTGCAGCACTCACCCTGCAGTATCTGCTCTTAATTCTGTTAGTAGTCTGCCTCTGTTTTCTCTGGGAATTGCAGGTTTGGAGTGCAGATTCCTTCACAGGAGCAGTAGAAAAACTCAGGATGGCTTTTTTGCTTTAACACAATCCTAAGGTGGATATAACGGCATGGTGCTTTCCTGTCTGTGAGCATGTAGGTTCCCAAAACTTCCTTTCCTTTGTAATGGTGGCTTGTGCTCCTTAATAGCACACTAGGTAAATATCAAGCAGGTAAACAGATCTGCTTCTTCTTTGTTTCTTCCTTCTCCTGGAGGAGCATGGTTCTCTGGGTATGGGGAGGGGGGTTTTTGGGTTTCTCTCTGTGGATCCCATTGGAGTGCATGTTCTGTGTGCTCGTGTTCCTGTTTGTCTTCTGTTCCATCAGCCCTGCTCACCACTCCAGAAATCACAGAAGAGGGAAGGGGGATGGTATAGGCAGAGTTGATGCTTTTAGTGCTCTGGATTTGCTGCTTGGGAGGTGGGTGGAATGAGCTGATGGTGGTGGCAGAAAGGAAGGGATTGTCTCAACTTCTTGGCACCAGTGGTGAGAAAGGAGAAATGTGCTTTTTCCTAGTCATGAGTGACTGACTTGGGTCACTTGATTGATTGTGGAAGCCTCAAAGCTTTTGGCATGCTGAATGGAGGCAGCATCCAAAGAAACTGTGCATCACAGAACTGAGATTTCTCTCAGCTCTGGCTAATTATTATGGGAAGTGTCTACCGAAATTGTCTATAGCAGTAAATCCAGTGGCACCATTGCAAGAAACAAAAGGCCTTGAGGTTAGACAGGAAACTGTAATGAGACGTAGGAGCAAATACAGGTACCAACATTCTTAAGCAGTGTCATGGCTTTGTCCCCTTGTTGGGTGAGAGATGTGGTTGTGGTTGAAGGTCGGGCTGTATTTGATGTTCCTCCTGGGTGGCATTAAAGGAAGGAGATGTTCCCTGTTGAAAGGAGAACGAGCTTGTAGGACTGCCTCTGGAGCCAGAAAGTCTGAGATTGGATGAAACTTCATGCTGCTGGTACAAGCCCGTTGGACCAGGCTGGTGCCTGCTGGCTTTTGGGAGGCCTGGTGTTGGCACCAGGTTGTGATGTGGGGCAGAAGCTGCTGGCGATGCATGAGTGTTCTTATCTTGTCCCTGCATGTTAGTGCAACCCTTCCAAGCTGAGTCTCAGTAAAATCTGAAAAGTAATGCTCAAAATATTTCCTAGCAAACTGGAAATACTTACAGTGTGTGTCTCTGCTGGTTGAACAGATTAATCCACATGCTCTTGAAAATGTCATTTATTCTGAGGTCTGCAGTACTGGGTCTGACTGAGGTGGGGTTAGTTCAGTTTTTAGTGTTCCACACAATGAGTTTTGGTCATGGTGCTGTGTGTATGTAGCTACAAAGGTAATGGTAACAGTTTCCCAGTAAACTGCTTTGGTGTGGAGGAGGAAAACCCTAAAGTAGCACTGCCAGGGAGAGAAAAGTCCTTTGTAGGTTTGGTTCTTAGCAGCTGCTGAGTGTGCCTCTCCCTACTGCAGAGGTATTACATAGCTGTGCTGGTGGATGAAATCCGTGTGTCACCTGTAGTGGTGGAAGTTGGGGAATAGTTAAGCCTCATAAATCAGCACAAACCCCTTGCAGGCTGAAGATATGCTTTAGGGTCCCATGGCACCCCAGGGCTTTGGGTGGATAATGCAGGCTAGTGCAGGAGGTAGACAGTTTAAAACCTCTGGAGCTGGTGGAGAAAACACCATCTCCAAGGAAAGAGTCCCACAGTGCTGCTGCTTTCGGGGTGAAGTGTGGGGGGCTGCTTGGGGAGAGAGGGAACCAGCACAGCTGAGCTGGAGGCTGTGACCCAGCAAATGGGGTGACCTGCTCTCACCTGGGCTCTGGCCAGAGCACCAAGAGGGTGCCTGCCCTTGAAATACACATCATGGAAACTCCCTGAGAAAACTGGGCAACAATTATAAAAAAAAGAAACAAACCCAAAACCTAACAAAACAACAAACCACCAAAACCACACACTCACAAAAAAACAACCGAAAAAACCCCAACAACCAAAACCCAGAGCTTTTGCAGAGATGCCACCAGGCCTGAGTGACTCTAAGCTGCTTCATTGATCAGCAAGATTTCCCAAAGACCCTGCGTGTTTCAGCCTGATGGTTCAGGGTGGGATTTGCATTGAATGCTCCCTTGCCACCCACAAATGTGCACCTTCAGCAGCTGAATTTTCCTGCGTGGCACCTGTTGGGACCAAAGCAGTAGGAGTGGTGGTCCAGCCTACAGAATGAAAAGGGTGTTTTGAGGGGAAGGGCAAAGGATTATTTTCATTAGTACAAGTGTCTCCTTCACCTAATCCCATTACAAAGCCTAACCTTGAAAGGCTTGCTTATAAACTTAAGTTCATGGGGTTTTTAGGTTTGAGCTATAGGATGTGTAAAGCTCTCTAAATTGGTATTGCTGGTTTTGCAGATAAAGTGTTGGACTTCTTAAAGGGATTAAAAATAATTTTTTATATTAGGTCTCCTCAGTTCTCCTCTAAGTCTTTAATAAAGTGAAAATTGACTTTAAATTATTTGAAAGTATATGTTTCCTACTGTCTTTTACTTTAAATATGGAGAATTTCTTATGGGTAGACAGAAGGCATTAATTGCAGAAATAAACCCCAGTAGGGCAAAATATGAGGCACAGGTGTTATACCTTGAATTGTTTATTCCATATGTTATCTGCGTTGGTCCTCCCTAAAGAAGAGAGTGGGAATTTCAACACTGTGGCATGGTGCTTTGTACTAAGATATGATTACTTTTTATTAAAGGGTACCTTTCTACTAACTTTTCCTTAGGAATTTATAAATATTCAAATTAAACTATAAATAAATGCTGTGACTGTATTAAAATAGACACAGATTGTGCCTTGTGATCCCTGTTGATAACTTTATAACCTTAAATAAAGGTTATCAAAGGCGCTTGGAAGCCAAGCATTACCAGTAAGTTATTTTTATTAAAAGACAGATTTTTAAGTTTAACAAGTCGAGCGTTGGTTCAGAGACATATTAGCTGAGATTAATTTGTGCTTCAATTATTTAATCTGAATTGTCAGGATTCATGTTCTCTACTGATGTAAATGTCGGCAAAAAGGACTTATTAGTAGATTTGATTGCTTTTTAAATTTAACTAGCAGAGATGCACTGGCATGCCTAAGAGAATTGGTCTGTTTCTGTGAACAGTTCAGTGCCTAATGAATCACTTCAATGTACTTTTCTGAAGGAAAGCAGAGCAATTTAAATGTGCAATGCATTGATTTACCTCAAATGGATTAGACCTCTGTGTGCAATCCTATGCATTAATTTACTTTCTCCACAACTGTAATAATAAAGGCAGCATTTCTATATGGCATTGGCCCAAATTAGCTCAGGTAACTTGCTAGAAAGCAAAAATAATTAATAAATGGCTGAAAATGGGATGTTGGAATGGGTCTTTCTGAGAAGGCACAAGCTTTGGGAAGTGCAGTAAGGTCCAGGATGCCTCTGGGAGCCAGGCCAAGGGCGGGACAACTGGGCTGGATGGAACCCATATCAAGTGAACCTTGTGTGAAAGGTTTTCTTGACATTTTTATGGGAAAAAAAGTTATATATATATATATATATGTATGTATGTATGTATGTATGTATGTATGTATGTATTTGTGATTTCATGCAACTCTAAGATATTTTGGTGTTGTGGACAGGTTTATCTTCTTTAAATTACTGAAGAAATAGTACAAAAACTTGTAACTCCAGCATATTCAGCTTATTTTATTCCTACAGTAACTTTTCAGTCCCCTCCCATATGCTCAACCTGCTGAGCAGCCAAGCGGCTGGGGCACAAAACTCTGGGTAATTCCTTATTTAACCACTTTGCTGCAGCAGTGGTTCCTGGGCTTTGTTTCACTCTGCAGGGATTAGTGTGGACGAGCAACCCTCAGCCATTTTTGGAATTACCCTTGTAGGCTCCTTACATACTTGTGAGGTTTAATCTCCCTTTCCTTTCTCGATCAGTTAATTCCCATTGCTGGATAGCTGCCTGCCCAGATGTAAATACGCAGGGAAGCAAAGCGGTGGAGTATCCCCAGCTGCTGCCTTTGTCCCTCGGGAGCCTGGTTCCTTTCTCCCAGTTTGGGAATGGAATTCTTGCCTGAGCAGTGCCGGAGTCTGTAGCATCTTGGATGGAAGCAAAGCTGACCAGGACAGGAGATGTCGGGTCCTCTTTTCTATGGGATGGTGGAAGCAGAATGGTGACTGGGGTGGGGGGAAGATGCCATTCCTGCCTTCCTCCTCCTCTTCTTCCTTGGCAGCTGGCAAGCGTGGATTATTGTTTGTGATTGACTTGCTGGTGCTGGCAATTGTACATTGTGTTCTGGGACTAGTAGGGGAGCACCGAATTATTCAAGCGTTATTGAAACGAATCACATTTGTGATGAGTAATAAGTAGGAGACTTTGGTATTTATGAATAATTAACATGGTAAAGTTTTTCTTAGACGTGAAGAAATGATTTAATTTGTACTGTGAGCACTCTGTAAAATTAATGAAAGATAATTGCATTTGCTAATGTGAGACTAAGAAGCCAAATCAATCTATTCTTTTGCATTTAAGTTCATATTGCTGATGTAAACAGCCAATATAGAATTCCTTTAATATGTTTTCTTTGGGTGGGACCTGTGTTTAACATTGAGTGGGGTGGTTTTTGTGGAAATAGAAAGTCTAAACGCTTAATTTGCTGTTGCCTTTTTCATCCACTCCTATATATCTGGGTGGATAGTGAATATATGCATACAACAAGATAATATTTTTGAATAAGCGGCAATTAGGACCAGCTTTTTTCTTCTTCCCTGACTTTAGCCTTCTGTCTCAGCTGTTCATGCTTTTAAAGACAGAATCCATTTAAGCTATTATATACAGCTTTGAAATCTCCTGGTTTTTAGTCTGAAAAAAATCATTAGTCTTTAGAGGACTATAAATCATAAGATCCATTATGGGTGAGGCTCAAATCATGTTACTTCTTGCTTCTCAGCTGCTTATCCAACTCTGAAGGAGCCAAACTTTTGATGTAGTGTAATGTAATATCATAAACTAAATATATGCCGCTATGAGAGAGATAATCTTGTGGCATAAATGATTTTGCACATCTCCATAAAGGCATGAAGAAGAGTATGCCTTTCATGAGATCCTTGTAGCAAATGCTCTTAATTTCTAGTAATCAAAAGGATTGTGTAGTTTTGATGCTCTTAGAGGTCCAAGTAGCTGGAAGATCAATTGTGCCATAACTCGGGTTTTTTTGGCTAAGTTAAAACATTGCAAGGCTCCCAGCAATGGCATTCTGCTCATTCAGTGCTCTGTTTGAACTGTAAGATCCTTCGGCAGACACCCAAGTCGAGTGACTAAAGCACTCTCTGCTACTGATTATTTTCTCCAGCCTTCCTTGGGTTCAGAGAAAAGCAACTATTTTAACCCCCCTGTTATACAAAACAATGTCTCCTTGGTCAGAGCCAGAGAAGCTGCTATTGAGAGTTTCTTTTTCAGGGTAACTGAGGGGAAAGAATTTCCTTTTGCCTATGGGAAAATTAGTCCCTGGAGCAGTCCCAAGCCATTCTGAGGTAGTAGGTTTTTTTGTTGTGAGTTCAGAGAAAGTTATTTGGAATAAACTTGTGTCCTGCTTAAGCAAAACCTCCTAGATACTAACATCATATTTTTTGCCAGCAGTTATTTCATCTTGATAGTGAAGGTGCTGTGGGGGGTTCTCCTCCCCATGGGGAACTTAAATGGGGCTGGAAGTGGGATGAGGTTTTTGTCCCTGCAACGTTTCCAGAAGAGCAGCAGTTTTTGTTCCTCCTGGAACTAATTCCACCAGCTATAGAAGAGGAGGAAGATGGCTGTGTGGCTTCTGCCTTTCACAGAGCTGTTTCTTTTTTTGTAGGGGTGTTGGATCTAATCAGAACAGTGGTAGCACAGAAAAGGAAGAAGACAAAAGTGCTCAAGGAAGTGTCAGACACAACAGGATGTGCCTGCTGGATAGTAACTGAGTGACTTGCAGAAACATAAATGGCATAAATTAGTCTTTAACCCCTTTAATTCTTGCTTGCTGCAAGTCAGTCTTGCTTGTAAGAGAAAAAGCTTGTTGTTGGATGATCACCCCATTTTCTTTTTTCCTAAGTGCACATCTTTAGCCGAAAACTTCAGTAGGTTTGGGCTTTTTACTTTGGTGATTTCTAGTAACTTTAGATCTTTAGGTCAATAAAATGTGGGGTAGAATTTTTGCCTTCAAATTCAGCTGACTGTAAGGGTTAGTTGTTTGGCTTTCAGGTCGCATGTTGCTTCTGGGGTCTTTATGCTTAATTCTGGTCTGCATGAAAGAAAAGTGGTACATAAACATGAGAGTGGGATTTGAGAACCCAGATCATTATACCTGGGATGAGTCCTGTCTTCATCACCAAGTCTGTCATCTCTTCTCAGCCACTTCTTTGCCCATGTAATTCAGACCTTTGCATGAGGATATCTTTCCATCTGTACATAGCATAAAGGATATTGGATTTCCTAGCCTGACTGCATGTAGTAGCTTTGCTGCCTATAAGTGACTAGTCCTAGGTAGAGGCATTGGAAATATTTGGGTTCAGTTTGAATTTAGGGAAGCTGTAGTGTTGAAATATAAAACCAATGTGATTTAGTGACAGGTGACTCCATCCTGCCATGTGTGTGCTGGTCTCCTGGGAAGGTTGTGGTGGTCCATTCCTTCCCAGGAAGGTAAGAGGGAAGCTCCCTGTCCAACGTCTCCTGGTGTGGGGTGACACCACTCGGTGCTTCTAGGACAGACCTTTAGCATGATCTTGTTTTCACCCTTGTCATGGATGACGCAGTGTACTACTTTGCTCTGTGAAAGAACAACTTAGGAATATCCTAAGCCTGGTACAGTAGTCCTAAAGTAAGATCAGATCATCCTCTAAGGGTATGTTTGTGAATCTGGTGCTCTGACTGAAGGGTGTTGTGAAAAAAGCCAGGACCTGCCCTCTAACAGGAGATTTGGGTATCTGACATCAGATATCCTGACCAAAGTCAGTAGGAACGAAACTGCTGTAATTTAAGCTGTGACTTTATATGGTGGCTTTCAAGGCTGCAACTGCTCAGAGTGGAGGGGGCCAGACCATCAGAAGGCGCAGTGGTAGCAGAGACCTAGGAGAAACTTCAATTCCTTGATATGAGACTTCCTTCGGAAGTCAGTTCCTTGTATCTCTTAAACTGTTAGTTTACCAAACTATCCTGTATTGCCATTTAAGTCAGTTCTGCTTCATATAGACCCCAGGTGAGCCCATAAACATAACTAATAGATTTTGTAACATAGGGTTATGAAAGTCTTTTTTCATCCCATTTCCAGAGAAGAGGCAGAAAACAAATGAAAAGAGTAGTTGCACCTGCAGCTGCTTTTCCTGAGATGAGCCATCCTTCTACTGGCTCACTTTCCATGCTGATAGTTGCATTTTGGATGTCAGCAGTATTCTGGATTGGAATACAAGCACTCTCAGAATTTTATGGATAGAGACAACTTCCTTACTGAGTTAGATTTATGGGGTAGTGCTGATAATACCTGCTGGAGATTGGAGCTCACAGTTTGCTAGCAGTGATGCAGAACCGCTGAACAAGAGGGCAGTAGCTAGGGATGAGTTTTGACTGGGGAATAGTTCTGCAAGCTGCTTTTTCACCCAGTGTTTAGTTAACATGCTACCACGAGCAAGAAGAAATTGCAGTTTTGCTAGAAATACAGTCAGCAGAAAATACTGCGCAGGAAATGTGTTAGCGCTGCCCTGTGTTTTGAATTACTGAGCTATTTTATTGCTTGCAAGGATGAAAGTATGTTAGTAACTGTCCTTGTCTGTGAGCATGGCTAATTGCATTTGGCCTGGGGTTTGGTACAATACAGCTTTTGGAAAAATCTGCCATAAATATTTTTAAATTTTTTTATTAGGACATTTAGGAGATGGGATCAGAAGGAGGTTGTGCATCACTAGGTTTAAGAGGCACACAAACTATCTCTTGCAAACCTGAACTCTGTTGTGTTAACAAAAGTACTTAAATATATTGCTTAAGCATAGACTCAAAGTGTTAAAATTTATTGTTCAGGGCTTTGCAGAATAGGGATCAGTAATGTCAGCACGTTTTGTTGTCCTGGAGTGGCAAAGTTTTGTGCTCTGCACACTTGGGGTTCTGTGTGTCTTTGCTCGTGTCAGCCAGCTTTGCCCTGCTGTAATTCTTGCTGCCTTATGCCTTGGGGCTGGTCAGTGCTGCCAGCTGTGTGTGCACCAAGATGAGCCGAGGGTGCAGGGTCTAGAGACTTGCTGAGACAAGTGAAAGTCAAGATTCCCTGTAACAGGGCCCAAATACCTGGGGAGCAGCTTGGGTAAGTTGATGTTGTCCATCCTGCCTGGCATATTGGCCTTGGGTTGGGGACCTGGAGAACCAAAAGCATCAGCTGTTTCAGATTCTGTCGAACAGCCAGGCCTCTGCAGGAGAATGCTGTAGGAAGAGATGCCTTTCCTGGGCAGGTTTGTTTGAGGGTATAGGCAAAAATGGGAGTTTTAGATCTCTTTTCCATCAGCATCTGAAAAAGCACACTAAAAAGGCCAGCTCAGTTTGACCTGAATCCAGACCTCCCGTCAGCCAATCCTTTTTATAAAATTGGTCAGTGTATCAGGCTGCCTAGAGAAAAAAAACACAGAAAGGACTTGAGAATAACTGAGCTTATGGTGAGATAAAAATTTCTCAGAGCCTGGATTATGGAAGGATCCAGTTATTTGTAAAATATATAAGCAGATTCTCTGGCTTGGCTGCAGAGGCTCAGCAGTTGTGCTGGAGGATTTGATTGTGGGCTCAGCCCATCCTGCTGCTCCCCCAGGTACGGCTGAGTCTGGAAATTTAGGTTTAAGGCTGGTGACAACTTGTGCATTAAATGTTAGAAATTAACTGTTCTTAGGAAATTGAGATTGTAGGCTTTTTTAAGGAATCTAAGGCTCTCTTGTTTCTTCTCTGAAGGGTTGGTCTTGCTGTTCCCATCATGTTATGTTATTTTTCTGGAATTAGCAGAACATTTTTGCTTCTGCTTTTTGTCATGTATCATCTGATTTCAGGAAGGTGAATTGCTTCCTGCAATAAACCTCTGTAATCATTCAAGAGTTATGGGTATAAAGTGCAGTATCATACTTTATTTTTTCCCCTTACAGTAAAAATATTTAATGTCTTATAAAATAGTCCATCAAGATAAGTGGTTTTCTCATCTCTTCACTTTTGTGATTAGAACTGTTTTAAAGGACATTTGTATGTGTCAGTACATGTTGAAGTCTCAGTGCTTTTAGTTGTTTATAGTGGGCGTTAGGTTGGTTAAACCTGAGGTCTGTCATCTCTTGATGATGGCCACTCAAGCTGAAACCTGATTATCAAGAGAAGGTAACGGAGTCTGTGAAGTGAGTTGCTCTTTTTTGGCAGCTGGTGTTGCCAAGAAGCTTTCATGTGACTTTCATGTATTTGGCTTCCCAAGAACCTTATTGAGAACAGCTTTGGGGTGGGAACCTCATCTCCTCCCACCAAACACTTGGCAGACAGAAGTCACTGGACACGTGAGCATTTACAACTGGCTTGCATATCTAGGACTATATCTTTTAAGGCATATAATTTGGATTACAGCAAAGGACTGACTCAATTTCCTATGGAAAGGGGAAGCAGGCATCTGGGATGCAATATAAAGGCAGGAATTGCAGTTCTGGGCTGTCAGAAGTAATTCCCTTTTTGTATTTGTAGAAGTTTGTGTTGGACTCTGTTACAGGGTGTGGGAGATATGCTTTCTTTTGGATTTAGGTTACTGTAGGATTTACAGAAGCTGAAGAGTACATTGTGTCCCAAGGGCATGACCTGTGCTAGAGTAAGTGATCCTAAAATCTGCAGTGTGATAACTGCTGGTCGTGGACTTTGGAGAAGTGAGGAGCAGAAGACAGACTTTTTTAGCTCATGTGCATGACATTCTTTTATTTTGCAAGTGGTTTTTAATCTTTGCTTGAGCAGCTGAGATGAAACTTCCCTTTCTGTTAAGTACAAAAGCAAACCCCTTTACTTTAATGCAGGTGGCTGAGCTGGGATGTGCTGCAATCACTTGGCTTTGATCCTTGGTTGTGGTGTAGGAGTGCACAGTACAGTTCAGGAAGGTGTAGTGGTGAAGTGTTTTGAAGTCCCTGGTTTAGACTGATGCCTGTGTTGCTGGCCCAGAGTAATATGACATCACTCCAGGCTGCAAGTGCTGTCGAGCTCTTTGGGGTCACCTGCAGCAGTCACATCCCAGCCACCTCTTCCTCACCGCCTGTTCCCCCTCCCAGGTGCCCCCCAGGAAGGGAGACTGGAGGAAAATTTTCTGGGAGGACTGTCAAAAAGTTGTCAGTTCCCTCCCTGCTTGAAGATTGGGATTCTCTTATGGCCTTTTATTTTCTACACAGTTTTTATGTTAAATGAGCAGCCTTTTTACAAGCTCCACTGCTCCTTCAGCTGGGAGCAGGGTTTCTTCCTAGCAGAGATTTTGTGGTAAAATTTATTGTGCTGTACTTGAACATGAACCTGAGTGGGCTTTCCTCTCCTCTCTTTAAACAATTTTTTTTAACTAATGGAAAATTTCAACTTACTTAAACACAGTTTAAGTTTTTCTAGGAAAATAGAATGAATTAGTAACGCTTCTCTCTTTTGCTTTTTGTATGCTTAGCTAGTGGTATTATTTTTATTGTGGTTTTTGTTGCATAAAGGCCTTTTTCTGGCATCATTTTCTGCATAAGAGAGGGCAGACAAGATCTCTAAGGTGGTGCCTCTCCCCCAGGAGCTGTGTTATCCCCAGGCCTTCAGAATTTGGAAATCACAGCTTTAGGAAGAGGCTGAATCTGAGCAAGGGCGGACAATTCTTACAGTATGTTGTTCTCCTGTGGACTGAGGGGTTTCATTCGAATGATGTGCAGGGATGAGCATCCAGGAGCACAGGATAACTCTGAGCTTACCCTTTGGCAGCAGTGAGAGGCAGCTTCCCCCCACATCTCCCAGGCAGCCTCTTGGTCCTCTGCATTTTCTTTGCTGCTACACTCTCCTTGCCAATCCCAGCACTGTCCTAGAGGTTTGTTCTTAATTGTTTCACCTTTCACATAGACTGGATGCTCTCTAGATTGATGTCTTGAAGCATGGGTTTAAAAATCAAATAGCAAATGACTGCACTCCGGTGGATGTTATTGCACTAGACATTATGTTTTAGAAGTCACTGTGGTTAAGTGGAGTATCTCTGGAATCTTGTTTTTATCAAGACATTTATGTTCCCATCTAATTTTTGTGGAGAGTCGTTTAGACGTTTTCCAGATTAGGGCATAATGGAACTGCTAGCTATAAATGTTCAGAGGAATCCATTACACATGCTGATTTAGTGGTTAGTCACAATTACTTTGGAGCTACAGTGTCAAATTTAACACCAACCTTCAAAACCACATATTGTGAAATCCGGTCATCATTCTAGGAGATGTTCCAGGCTCTCTGAGAAGTAAAAGACATTTTGTACAGCAAGATATAAAAGTAATTTGGAGGGGACAGGCTGATGGTGGAGGAACAACTCCATGCAAGAAACAAACCAGCTGGCAGCTTTTCCCTGTAGAGTTTTAGCCTTTTTCTTTCTGCTTCAATAAAGTCCAGAAGATTGGTGGTGACAGTGGGTTGGTGTGCTTATTTCCATGCACAGGAGGTGCAGGTAGAGGCAGTGACTGATGGAGCTGGAGCAGGACAGTCCCATGTGCTGCAATGCAAACCTGTGTCTCCTTCCTGCAGCATTGCAGGGTGCCGGGTTTTTGGCTGCTCCCAGACAGCAAAGAGCTGGTCCCCTTGAGGTCAAGACTGGTATTTCTGCTAAAGGTAGTGGAGATGTTCCTGCAGGTTCTTTGGAGAAGGCACCATAGCACACAGAGCTGTTGGTAATAATTACAGTGACTCTTGCATAACACAAATATCAACAGACATTTTGACTTTTATGTATAGGTGTGGGTTTAAAAATAAAATAGCATCTGCTTTAACCAAAGCCTTAGAATGTAAGCTTTGGCTGTTTTGCTTTTGAAACACCTTTTCCCTGAGATAGCTCCCTGCTTGTTGCAGTTGGCTGCATGTTCCCGCATTCCACTGATGGGAGTTGTGAGCAGTGTCTTGAGCTGCACTTCTGTGACCTCCTGGATTGGAATTATTGCTCTGAATTGAATGACTTGCATCTTGCTGAGTGTTGTTTGCTGAGGGGAGGCTTATGACCTGCAGGACTGAGTGTTTCCTCACTCTCAGCTTTTGGGTTGAAAGTGAGTTCATCTGAAGGCTGTTGTAGCACTCTGTCTTGGGTTTTAAGCCAAGGGTGGAGGTGGTCAAAATGAAATTGACTTGAGATTTAGGGGATGAACAAGTAAATCCCCTTGAGTTTGTGCATGTTAAAGTCTCAGAACAATATTTATGTTCAGGGATGAGCTTGTGCAGTTGGGCATCCTGAAGCTCTTCTGTTGCTTTGTTGAACAAAAATACTTGTTTCTGCAGTGGCTAATGCTAGAGATGCCCACAGGATACCTGAAAGTGCTTCATTGTCAGTAGTTTAATAGCAGTGATATAATAGCACATTTAAAAAGAACATTATTTGGTATTGTTAAGACTTGGCCTTAGTTTGCAGTTTCTTCTTGATATCTGGAGAAGATATTAAAATTCTAAGTTTGTGCAAACTTGAAAGGGTCAGTACTCTGATCGATAGCTGAGTTTACTAGTAAAGCTTCCTAAACACATAGAAATTTTTAGCTGTTTCAGGTCAGATCTCCCTTCTTACCAGTTGCCCAGACATTAGAACATTTTGAGTCCTGTCTAACACACAGATTGTGTAACCCTTTCATTCCCTTGGGTTTAGAACAATACTTTTGTTCTTGAGCACAAACTAAGCTTTTAGTAGAGGTAACATTAGAGGACTTCAGTTCTGCGTTGAAATTAAGTTTTCTGAGACTTAACAGCAAGGTTGCAGTGAGTTTGAACTACCTGGGGAAGGAGTTTGTACTGGCTGTTATGCCTCTGGCAGCTCATCCTCAGCTTGCTCCTGGGGGCATCCACAGGGCATTGAAAATGTCAAAGCAGACACTGTGCCCTGGGGTGCTGCCAGGTTTGATCTTGATTTAATCTCCAGAGCTGCCTGGTCTGGCTGCTGTGGAGCCTAAATCTGCAGACTCCCCATTGTGTGTGCCCTGGACTTGGCAGGGGTGGTGCTTTCATGGCCCAATTCACACCTGTTAAAGACAATGGTGCTCATCCCGTTGATTGCATGAAGAGCTCCCTTCCCTGGAGAGGCTGCCTGCCAGGAAAGGAGATAATTCATGCCCTGCATCAGCTCTGTCTTAAATTAGTAGAAGAACAGCATCCGGTTAGCTTTAGTGATAAGAGCTGGGATTTTGCAGTGTCAGCTCTTTTCCACAGGGTTTGTGCTGGGTCCACAAAACTCATAGGAGTTGTATGATGAGGTGAGAGGTTAAAAGCCAGTGTAATAGCCGTAAAATGCCCCAGCCTTACGAAGAAGTGTCACTGCATCCTCCTTGGATACTTGTAATTAGTAATTCCTGATTTGCCCTGACTCTTTGGAGGAGTCTGCTGGGAGGGCAAGCCTGTGAGCTGCACTTGGCTGCCTGGTTAGGGCTGTTAAACCAGAGTTCTGTTTCTGACATTGTTCATTTTTAGAACTGGGTTTCCACGTCTTGCTTTAACTGTTATCATTAGCAATTTGCTGGGCTTCATTTTGGGGATGGGAGAGCATTTTGTGATCTCTGAAGCATTCAGAAGTGCAGCAATGTATGGCAGAGACAGTACATAAACCAGAACAATAGTATTGCTTTCTAAGTGTACTTTTTAAACTCTGTTTTCTCTTTAAAAGTAATTTCTCTGGGCAACTCAACTGAGCATATGTATTATTGCAAACATTTTCTTAAAATCAAATCCACTACATACAGGTTTTTTACTTTTGCTTTTAGAGAACTAATTTATTTTTTTTCTTCCCCAGTAGACTGTGTTCATCCTGCTCTCATGACATTTTTCCTGTTTAATTGCTTTAGTATTGCATTGAGTTCTGCTTTCACTTTTTAATTGGCAATCGTATCATGTCCATGGTGAAGGAGAGGGAATTTCACTGTGGAATTGAAGGCAGAGATTTGGACCTTTGTGCTTTCATTTAATGAGGAAGGTACTTAGTACTTCTCTTCAAGCTGTATCTATTACACCAACAAGTGGTGTCTGCTTAAGTGAAGCCTATCACACATATATAACACCCTTAATGCTCTGTAAAGAACGATAGATTAGGGCATTGATAGCAACTAACCAAGACTTCGTGCCATGGCACAGCCAAGGAGTAGAGGCAGTGGTGCCAGTGTCATGTAAAGCACGGGCTGACGTGCGTGGTAGGCGTGTGCCCAGAGGAGCCTTTGCTTCTCTGGCTCTCAGATGTGTGAATGAGAAGGGTGAGTCCAGGGTGAGTCCATCTTGACTGGTGGATAGCTCTGTGCCCTCTTCTGGGCAGCCCACCTTAGCACTGCAGTAAAATGGCATAATTGAGATTATTTCAGGGTTAGAAATTTCTTCTTCCCAGTGGGTTGAGATAGCCTGATGCCATTATATTCCTCATATATGAATGCTTAGTTGCAGCTTTCATGCATTTTGTTTCTACTGGTTGCTATGTGCGCTGGCTACAGTAGAAACAGGACTCTACAGTGTAGAGCTACACCTGATATGGGGCAACAGAGCTGCTCAGACTTCTGGCCCTGGGTCCTACTTAAACGACCCAGACAATTTTGTTAGCAGACGAACATTTTAGCTCTGCTGAGTTAGTGTATAAATAGCTTTTGTTACAGCAGTGCAGCCTCTATAAATGCCGTAATGTCTTGTCTGTGAGGGTTCCTGCACTTAACATTTTAGGGTTCCTAGGGTATGGCACAGACTATTATTGATCGCTTCTTATAGGTGCCTGTAGTTAACATAAAACAGGAAAGTACAACTTGAGTTGTGGGCTCGTATTTATAAATATCTTACAGCAGCCAGGAAGCCTTGTAAGGCACAGTTTGTGTCCTTTGGCATGGGACTATGAACTTGGATCATCCCAGCTCCTGTACCAGGGGTTCAGAGCCAAACCCTCCAGCCCTGCCACTGGCAAGCACCCTGCACCTGGAGCTCACTGCCTGGGTAAGGAGGCGTGAAGGAACAGCAAAGCAAGTTGTACTTTTGCATAATAACTACTAGTCTCATCCTGCCACCTGCCCAGGCATTGTGGCTTTGAGGTCACATTGATGCAAATATGCTGTGCTGAGTGCTGGGAGAGCATCTTTCCTGCTTCTTCACCCTTTTGAAATGCATGCCACATGGTCCTGGAATTCAGCTTAATCAGAGGCAGGAATGTTTGTACCAAGATTGGCTGATGTATTTATTTTACCCAGGATTAATTTATAAACTCTGTCTCTACCTGGAGAAGTTTGATTAGCTTTATAAATCTAACGTGCAATGGAAACTGAAGGAACTTGAGCTTTAAAAAAAAGGAGATGGGAAATTAGAGAGAGAAATTGGATTTAAATTGCAAGGCTGCCTATGGTCCTGGAGGAGCTGGATAAGGTCATGTTCCCTGAAAAAATGTAGCCTTTATGGAATCTTCTTGTTTTATTTATTACAGGTATTCAAAACATGCTTAACCCAGATCTGGACATGCCTTAATGATTTAGAAGTGATTACAACAATAGAACTTGGGCTTTTCTTGCAAAACCACACAATATTTCTTCCCTAATGTGACCCATGGAAGTAAATATGTAAATCCCAACAGGCAGCTGTGATTGTGGTTTTCATTTTTGTGATGCACAAGATTTTGTGCCAGCACTGGGGCCTGATTAGGTCATGATGAAATCATGCCCATGTTAACACACATCTGTCCTGCATAGCCAGATGTCTTTCAAATCCTTGGTCAAGTTTCTTGCAGCCACTCTGTGAACATTAGTAGAGCTTCTGCCTGCAGAATTTATTTCTACAAAGTCTGTAACACTGGGATTTTCTTCCAAGGGCAGGCAAGTGGCTTAGGGAAAAAAAGATGATCTTTTCCTGAAGAGTGGTGACCAGTTTTGATAAAGTTTATTATTGAAATGGTTTTTGGCTACAGATCTGTTTGAAGGCAGGGGATATTTCTATAGAGTAAGATTTTTTTTGTGTTATTCCCAGAGTGTTGCCTCTAGGATTTGGCATCAGAGGTTGTGGTCTGATTTTTTTTTTTTTTTTTTTGTTTTGATTGCCTTCCCAGCTGGCCCCACTATGTGCTAAATGGGTCTTGTAACCTAAATGGATGCAGTTGCATGGATGAAAGAAAACAGCTAGAGAGAGAGAGGAAGAAGTGAGGGAATATTTCATGAGGCAGTTGAAGTGAATGATTTTGCTGATTGGTGAGGTGGCAGGCAGCCATCTGCTCGGCTCTGCATCCCTTCCAGCTGACCTTAGCTTTGTTCTTGGTGAGTTTCTCCTAGGGCCTGTCACTATGGAGAGGGAAGACATTCACCACAAAGAGATTCACAGGAGGTCACTCCTTTGTCTCAGACCTTCTCTCTCTATACCAGGTTGCTAAAGCCACCCTCGCATCATCTGTCCTTATCCCAGAGAAACGTTAATGGCCCCAGTGTCTCTGTGCTGCTGACGCAGGCAGAGGGTCCTTGAAAGCAAGGCAGTGACAGTGCAGAGCTGGCATTTTCCACTACGTCCACTAATTAATTAAGGTCATGTGTTCCAGCTATAGTTTGGCCATTGCATTTCTCTATTAAGCAGAGAGTGAAATGCCAGGGAAGGGAACAACAGTTCTCCCTTCTACAGAGCACCACCATGACTCTGCAGTGATGGTCACAGGGTGCTGTTGAACCATGGGTATGCCAGCCTGATGAAGCAGTATTTACTGCTTCAAAAAGGAAAATATGGGTTATGTGGTGAGAAACTGTGTGTGCTGGAGTGTTTCCCTGATTTTTCTGAAGGTCTGCTTTGGTGAAGGCTTGCTAGAGAGCAAGGTGTTCCTAGCTGAGTTTGCTGAGTGCATGCTGGCAGGGCTGAGAAGAAAGTTTTTAGTATTTTTGAACAAGTAATCATTGCCTTGTGTAAAAAAAAAAATAATTCTTTTAATCAAGACCTATTGTTAGTGTGGAGGACATTCCAGTGCAGAGTACGTCACTGCTGCAATTGTCTAGACAGGTTACCAGTGTCCCTGTTAAGCAATCTCATTATTTATTTATAGTTATTTATTATTATAAATGTGATTGCCTGCAGTAAGATGTGAACTGCACCGAGTCATATTTCAGATCTCACAGCTGTGTTGGTTGAATTTTTAGAATAAAAAAAATGTTTGCAGCTGCAAATAAAGCACCCTCTTACACTCTAGGGTGTCTCCAGTTGGTGTTGTTCCTGGTAAAGGTACAAGAGGAGGAGATGCTCAGTTTTGGGGAGGAGGAAGTGGCATCCTTCTAGTCCCTGCAGGCTGCCTGACCTTGGATGATGTCCTTATGGGATATAGGATCTGGTGGAACTTGCTGTCATTGCTGACCTCAGCAGGGCTAGGATAGTACCTCAGGTGCTTCTGTTAGACTCTTTAAATGGAAAATGTCCAGTCTGTACAAAAAAAAAAAAAAAAAAAAGGAGATTTTATGGATGTGGTGTATGTTATCACAGGGATCAATGGGCCTCTGCTGCAGGCCCATTGACTTTGATAGAGTTACTTAAGATTTGCCTTCCTCAGTGGCTGTGGCAAAAATTTGGTGTGGTTTTTTCCCCTGGAATTTTCTTGTGTGGCAGGAGCTTGCCAGTAACCCAAAGCTCCAGTTTTCTGGGAGAAACAAGAGGCTTTCAGGTATCTGACTTCTGTCCAAAGGGAATGACTTCCTTTTAGACCACTTACTCAAAATCTGGAGTTCTCTGAGCTGTCTAGCCGAGGAGGAGAGGTTGTTAGTGAAGCTGTAGATCAACTCAGTAGAGAACTGACCAGAGGGAACAGTTTCCTTGCTTATCTTTTTTGACTGGTGTTCAGCCTAGAAATGGTCCTTGCACTTTCTCCCCTTGGAGTCTCAGGTGTGCATGCTTCTGGGAGTGGTCTGGCTGCTGTCCTGGTTAAGCATCTCTCAGAAGCTTTCCCAAGCTCTGTCTAAATTCCACTAAGTTTTGGACATGTGCTATATATGCCTGTCCTCTTGGGTGTACTGTAATTACTTCAGTTCCTTGGCTCTAGGGACAAATATTTATCCTAAGTGAGGTTTATCCATCACACCCATCTGTTTGGCGAGGTAGGGCCCAAGCCAAATACTGAAGATAACCTTGTATGCTGCCAAAGAATGGTGGAAAGGTTGTCCAGTGGTGTATTTTGTATATATACTGAGTGGCAGGATTATGCATGGTAGATCTGTATTGGTAAGGTTGGTCTGATGGCAGCCTCTGGTCAAAATGGTGGAGCTTGGCTAGATGTATGTTTTCTTTCCTATAGAACTTAATTTTATCAAAGTATGAAAGAACATAAAGTTTGGCATTTTATGAAATGACTTGAGGGAATTGAAGTTAGTTGTTCCCTGTAGCATTTCATAAAATACACAAAGGCCAGAAGGAATGAATGATTCATGTCTCGACTGTCAGCTGTGGTGGAAAAATGAGGTGAAGCTGGATTCGTGATATAAAAATCTGTTCCATCAGCACTGGAACTTGTCAAAACATAATTTCATCTTGTTAATTTTAGTGAGTTATTGACTCAAAAGTAAATCATAAAGATTTGTAGGAGAGCAAAACGGTGTTTTAGAGTGAGTGCTTATTTTTAGCTTGATTTTTTTTTAAAGGAAGATTTCATAAAACTTCCTGCTGTTATAAAGTTAACATGTTCTTGCTCCAATAATGCCTTCCTGATTGCAGAATTTGAGATTTAATCATGCACCATCAAATTCTATTTTCAAATTTAGAGTTAAAACACTCTTTCAGGCTTAAGTTAACATGCTCACTTTCATTTCGGTCACATAGTGGCAGATAATTACTGTGCTGTATTTCTCTCATTAGTAGGTTAGTATTACAGCTTCTGCCAGACCACAAATAATTAAGGGTTACTTCAAGTATGACTTTAAAAAGAAAAAAAAGAAAAGTAGTTCTGAGGAATCCTACACAGTGAAATAATGAATGTCTGCAGTAGAGACCATGTAAATGTCTTAATGTGCCCAGATCAGCTGATAGTTAAACATAAAACCTGCTCAAGCTTGTTAGCTAATCTCATCCATAGAACTAACTGCCTATTCTTCATGGATGTTAACCCAGTTACACTAACTTTTTAAGGTAAAAAACCCACAAAAGTGGTAAAACTACATTTGAAAAGGGGATAATAAATGAGCCTTCCTGCTGTAACTAAACAGACTGTTGATTCAATGGACCTGTGGACTGATTCAGACACTACAGTTCACTGTGTGCAGCTGCTTCTGTTCAACCAATGCTGTTGACCAGCCACATCCTAAGCAAACCTGCTGAGATGGGGACTTCAAAATTTCTATGCCAGTGTGTGCATGAGCAGATGGACTTGTAAGAGAGGGGAAGAAATAGGATGGTTGTAGGGAGGATGTATGTGGACGGAAGGGGTGCTTACAAAACTCTTGTATCGTTGACGTAGATGAGTTTTGTCTAGGAATAGATGCAAGTAATGCAGCATTTTAGGTCTGTAAATTCCTCTAGGATCCTTGGATGAAAAAGACTGTTTCTGTGAATGACTTACAAGTGGTTTTACTGGAACCCTAATGAAATAGTAAAGCTTGAGTGGTTTGGGCTGTTCTTGGGCAGCACAGGTGTGCCATGACCATCCATCCTCCTCCTGTCTCCAGAACACTGTATAGTAGAAAATACAAAAGGATCCAAAAAGTAGTAGGATGCATGAGAAGTAATGCTCATCTTCAGAACTAGCTTGGCTGCCAGAGTCCCTCTGCAATGCAGATTTTTTTTTTTCAAGTGTTATTTACTTGTTTTTTTTACTGCTAAAAAGCAGTGAAGTCTTGGGATCCAGCTGGTCTTCCCATTCTTTTGGAAGGTGCTTCAAAGTGTGTGATGTTCTCACCTTCAAAATTATGTCACTTGATACATGAGAACCCAGGACTACCAGGTCTGTTGGTAACATCAGCAGAGACCTAAAGGAGCTGGAGGCTCTTGAAGATACTTTTTTCATCAAAAGTATTCTTGTAGAAGAAACAGAGCTACTTTCCAGGTGTTTTTCTTCAACTGTATTGAAGATCTTGCTGTAGAAGAAATCTCAGAGGCTGGTTGTTTGCTTGACTTGTGGATGGTGTCGGTGGCTTGGAGGTGGGATTCAGCTCTTCCCAGCAGAACTGGGAAATGACAGTCAGGAAAGGCGGGAAGGTTTTCCTTTATCTGAAGCCTAACAGCTGGTTGAGTAGAAAAGCAGGAATTGAGGACTATATCAGTGGAGACGCAGTTGAAATTGCTGGCTAGGAGAAGGATCTTTCTCCTCAGCTCTCTAAGAGTGAATATGAGCAGGACAAGATTCTGTTTCAGAGGTCAAGAAATGTACTGTAATTGAGTTGTGCAATGAGCTGTCCCTGGGTGGAAGCTGCTATGTGTGGCTGGGTAGGGAAAGGCTGTTCTTTAAATCTTATGCAGAAAGAATCAGCAAACCTTAGATTCAGGCTGACTGCAAGAATCTCGAGTGGTTTAAAAGCATATTTGGTGACTGTAGAGGTGAAGGGAAGATGAGGAAAACAGCTAGAGAGACAAGTGCATCCAAGCCTGGGAGGGAAAAGTCTGTGGAGGATGAGGGCAACAAGCAGGTGGAGAGCAGGAAGGTGGGCAGAGGTGGGCTGGGAGTCACAGATACGTGGAGTCAACACTCTGGGTACAGTGCTACTCCCCAGAGCTTTGTATTTCTGCTGACAGATGCGGAGAACTAATGTGTTGTGTTTCCAAAAGGAACAAAAATCCTAATATCTTGCCACTGAGGGTGCAGAGTGCTTGTACAAAAAGCTATAGGAAAGGCAAGTGTTTAACAGTGAGGGTGGTTTGACCTCTGGTGGTTTTCTGCTTGTTCCCTCACACTGGCTTGCTGGATTTTAGTAGGACTAATAAATGACTAAGATACCGTGATCAATTTGTCTTGCAGCTATTTGGGAGCTGATTTGTGGTGGTGGCGACTGCAGCTGGGGTGGGCAGGAGAGGTAGTCTTTAGCAGAGAGATGCTTCTTGGAAAAACAAATCAACCTTCCTGACTGTAACTAGTTCTTCCTTCCTATGTCCTGCATTCAACCCCTGATTAAATTTTGCTTACTTATAAAGGAGATGGCTTCTAAAAGAACTCGACAGTGTGTTAGTGAAACTATTTGCTGTTGGCTGTTTCTGCTTTATCCTTTAGCAATGCTATTGAGAGAGAAATACTGTGATTTCCTGCCTCAGATTCTGCATAGGATAAGAGTTGTAGAAGTAGGGGGAATTGTTAAGTGCTTTCCTGTTAGCTTTTAGCATTCATACAATTGGCATTTGGCAGTATATATAGTCTGTCACAGAAATATTTTTGAATTGCAGGTGAAGAATTGCAGTAGTAATTTGGTGGTGTGCATTTCTTCCTTCTGCTTTCGGGTTTGGGGGGAGAGGGAGGTTTTTCTTGTTTTGTTTTTGTTTGGGTTTTTTGGTTGTTTTGTTGGGGTTTTTTTGTCCCTTGGTGTTAAAATCAATATTGAATAAGTACTGCTTTGAAAACAAAAACCATTACATTCAGGTGTCCAGAACCAGTAACCAACAGACAGCAGTTGAAACAGTCCAAACACGGCCAGGCAGAGGAAGGGGATCATTCATCACTCTCACAGTTCGTTAGAGAGATAATGTTTGAGGAAATTAAAGCATGGTGCAGAACTGCTCAGGGGTGCTTTTCCTGCACCGTGCATATGCTCATGCTTTATTTGCCATTATTCTGCTGTAATGTATGTTTGGCTGCTAGCAAGCACATGAAAACCTAATATCAGGCTCAAACTGTGCCTCCTTTATTTATAAACAGCTTTTCTTTTGCTGTACGCTGATGGAGCATGATACAGAGACATCTTGCCATAGACTATGTCAGTATAAGGTGCCAAAAATGAAGGGGAAACATTTTATGTGATTAAACAACTGAGACGTTCTGACAGATGTTTGCCTGACAGAGTCTGCAGGAAAAGCAGCGATGCTCAGATCTGGTTAGTGCTCGTGTGTGTGTGTTTGTGCCCCAAATTCAGGGGAAGGTGTTAACAGCTGGCTGTATCACACAGGCTCCGGGAACCCTTTCCCGTGTGTTGTACAGTGGTTCTGAGTGTGTTTGGTGTGGGGTCTGTTCCTGGTGCTGGGCTACCTGCAAAGTCCTTCCCATTCCACCCCTAAGAGCTTTCTCTCCTCTCCAGTCTTCCTTTTTCTTAGCATCATCACTTTTGTTTTCTGGCTTCTGACTCTGTTTCTTTCTTGTACTTCAGGAAGTGTGTACTAGTTTCAGTGAAGGCTTTTAACAGAGATCTTGCCAAAATAAAATCACACTGAAGGTACTGGTTCTCACCTCTTGGCTGCAGCTGAATGTCCTTCCACTTTAATTCCCATCCAGATGGACATGCTTTAAGGGCAGTTGATGTTGGGGCTTTGACAGTTTTTGACTATGAACATAGCTTTAATTTGAAGCTTGAATTCAAGGTAATACAGCTATGGCTTTGGAAAAATTGCTGTTGATTATTTCATGTAGGTGGTAGAAAGGCCCTAAATATTTTGAAGCTGTATTTGGAGAAGTAATAAAAATTAATTCAGACCTGTCCAAGCTAGTCCATTTGGCTCTTTTTTCCTCAGATTAATAGAGCAGGATGGATCTTTTTGTGATGCATAATCAAGGTGGAAATTTGTTTTGAGTCAGACTGCAAAGGTGTAATCCCCTTCAGGGATTATGGTACATTTTGCGTATTGCCTCCAAGTGACTATCCAAGGTTTCAATGAATGCTTTAACCCTGCTGCTGTCCATAGCACTTTGGAAAGCATTTATTGATAAAACTGGATTTTACCAACAGCTTTGAAAAGACCTGAGGGAGATGGAGATGCCTGGGAGAACAAGGAACATTATTGCCTATGAAGACATTGTGGTTCTGTCAACTGCACTGGTGAAAAACGGACACCTACCTTGTGTGCCAGCAGTACTTAAAACTCATTTGGGGTTGAGTTCAACCCCAACAGCAAGTGTGTTTGCTTTTCCAGGCCATCTCTCTGCTTGTAAAAGGGTTGTTGTGTTGGAATAAACCAGTAATGGTTGTCATTAAATCTTGATTAGTTAACAAATGGTAATGTGTTATATTTTATCTGTTTAGTCTCATTTGCATGGAGTGGAAGGTAACATGGAGACTTTATTTGTTGGTGCGTGGCTAAGAGGATTGGATGTGCCTCTTGCAAAGGTGGGGGCAGACGATGGGGAGCTGGAGTGGTGGAAGAGCATCTGCCATAATACTGCTTATGCCATAAACACTTATTTAAAAGAAACTATCTCTTCATCCTGCTGTGTTTGGGTTGAAGGAAGCATATTTATTACTTTTGACTTGTGGGAGAATGCTAAATAATTGCTTTATCCTACCAAAGGCAGTTAGTGAACAGGGTGGAGAGGTAGCATAAAGGCTAAATAAGTGTAAATGGTTTAAATGTTTCTAATTTATGGCACAGCATTCACAGGGGAATATGCTCAGGGGAATATGCTCAGTAAGACCTACAGCATCTTTCCTATTGAATGAGTGGATTACTGATGGCAATGTATGCCGTGTTAGGGACTTGGGTGAGGTCACTCCCTGTCTTTGGCCGTAGGAAATACTTCAGCTGAAAAGCCACCATTTCCTTGCGGCTACTTTGGATTCTGCTTTTACAGTTGAGAGAGCAGACTCTTTTTCTGGGATAGTTTTGGAAAATATTTAATTAAGCGGCTCTAATGAGGGGCCATTATAACTGCAAATGAAATTATTGTTATCATCGTTTCAGCTGTTAACATTTTAAGGGCAGTTGTTCACAAACTGTTCGTTAATTAGGACCCAATTCACTGTGGAAAAATTGTAGCTGGGCTGCTGCTGGAAGTGTAACATGGAAAGGAACATTTGAAAGGAAGTCATTCTCCACAGAGTGTGCAGTGGACACATGGACCCATTGCTTTTCAACACAACATGGTCCCCTGTAAGTGCAGACTGCAAAGGTTCAGATCCCAGAAGTGGTGTGGGCTGCTGTGCCCTGTGCATGATAGGTTTATTCACTCTCACAATTACTGCAAAATTGCCATAGTCCTTTAATAGGTGTGCAGAGCAGAGTTTTGGGACAGAACAGTGGAAACTCGTACTTGTGGCACAGCTGTGCTAATGATCACAGTCTATGGCAGTTCTGCAAACTTAGTGGTATTGTGGTATTAATGGGCAGGTGAGCCTTTGAGCCTCCTAGGAAATTAAACAGCACTAGGAGGGAAAAGCGCAAATTACCTCTCTGTTCTTGGTAAGAAGCAGCACCTTACACAGCTTGATGCAAATTGTTTCTAGTTAAAGAATGTCTTAAAATGCTACTCTGCAGGGTTGTTGAGCTGTAGCTATAGTTAGAACTGCAACTATAGATAGCGTTAAATTTATTTAAGTGCTTATGAAGTGAAGTTTGCCATTTCCTCCGAGACTTATTTTAGAGCAAGTCTAGCAGAATTTTTGAGCAGCTTTGTGCACCTCATGTTCAAGCACGTTTGTACTGCTGAGGCTGGGCAAGAACAGAGGGCTCTGTCAGTGTCTGGCTGAGTGGGCACTTTGCTTCCTTAGTCTGGTTTGGGATGATCCTGCAAAAGCTGTGTGGTTGTAGCAGCCTTCCTGCTAGTCCTGGTCATGGCAGGGTGACCAAGTGTGGCTGGAGCTCTGCTTCCGCAGGGAGCCACGTCTGGTATTAAAATAACTTTGTGTCAATCTCGTGCTGGTTCATGTTTGTTTTCTGGATTAGAGTATTCTGCAACTCTTGATTGGTAAATCCTCTTTTCTAAGCAGGGGAAGGAGAGCTTTAGCTCAGGAATGGGTCTTGGTGGCAGCACCAAGGAGCTCTGGAAAATGCTGTGTGCCGCATTTAAGCCTTGAGACTGTGAATTTTCTCGTATTTACTCCTCTTCAACTTAAGTAAATGTCATCTCTCCTGTGAGTAGATGGATAACTTTTATTGGATCTGGGCAAGGCTTTTTCCAGGTAGCAGTGGCTTGATCATGTCAGAGGACATGGTAGAAAGCAAGAAGATGCATTGTCAAATGGCTAGTGGTAGTGGTGGGAGACCAGGGTGTCCCTATCCACTGACTCTGTGGGAGCACATTAACTGTTGTTACAGGATCATCCCTTGGAAAGTGGGGTCTAGGGGTTGGGGTCAGAGTTTCTAGATGGGTTTCTGGATGGAGACCTGGTTTCCTGCAAGGCCCTGCTGTCCTGCAGAGGAGCTTTCCTGTTTTACAGGTAGGAACCACAGATAGATGGGAATTCTCTTTGGCATCACATTGGAGCTCTGGGAGAAGCAGGCACTGAATGCTGTGTCATTTTGGTCTGAGAAATGGTGTTGCTCCAAGAGAAGGGGAATACATCTCTTGCCATGAACAGCAGCTGATGCAGAGAGAATTAGAGATGCCTTCAAAGACCTGTGGGCCAGCCTGTGTACCCCAGCCCCCAGAAGGTGTGCTGGGGTGCACAGGGAGCTGGTGCTGCTTTGCTTCCTTGCAGGCTCATTCCTGGAGCTGAGGCAGAAACATATCTAGCAGTGAACTGAAAAACCTGTTTGGGTTAACATTTCCCATCCAGGGAATACCCTAGGACTGAAATACCCTCGAGTCCATACCCTAGAGCTGAAACCTTGCTTTGCCTGCAGGATAGAATCAGGACAGTCACAAGCATCTCTTTTGAGAGCTCTTGTACTGCTGTGCTACAAGAAACAAGCCAAGATTTCCAGCTCTGGAGAAACTGATGCTTTTTTTCCATTCCCATCCTAAGCAACCTGCTAGCAAAGGAATTTATGATAATGAAAATATTTTTTGTGCAAAGTGCAGTAGCATAGAGCAATAAACTCCATAATTGCAGTGGGAATATTCCACGTTAAACTGAACTATCAATTACAGTTTGCACAGAGGTTTGCTAGACTAAAAAGGTGGTGCTTTCATGTGAAAAAATATTCATTATCTTCTTTCAAACACACCTTAATTGCCAACATCAAAATTATTAATTAAGCAGTACATCTTGCAAAACTGGATTGGCTCACCCAGTGCATGTGAAGTGTGGTAAGAAGGGTATGGAGAGCATACAAGTCCCTGGATCCTAGCAGGGGAGAGCTGTCATTGAAGTTTGTTCTCAGAGTTGATTTTATGGCAAATGTAATTTTTTGGGGTGCAGTGTATTTAATTTTGCAGCAAATCTGTAACAGAAGCAGTGACAAATTCTTCAGCTAGACCTTTTCCTAAGGTTCCCTGTCTGGCAAACTCTCCAGTCCTGCAGCTGACTTTGGGGGTGGCTAGACCTTGTGCTGGGCATCACTGCTGCCAGATCTCCCTGTCCCTGGGGCTTAGTCCCAGATGCTCCAGGTGCCCCAAAATGTCATCTAAAAACGTCCATAATAAGTGTAGTTGGAGAAAAAAAGGCAAGGAAAGAATCTTAGTTCTGTTTGGCTCATCTGTTCCTCCTCCTCCCCCTGAGATATACCTGTGCTGCTGTCTTCCAGCTGCTTCCTGTGCTGTTCTGAAAAGCACAACTGCTTTGAAGAACAGAGCTCTTCTACTTGAGGCATTACATATTTTCATGCTAGCAGAGGCCTTGGATAAAATTAAGTTTTGAGACAGCCGTCTGAGACCTGGAAATTTAATTTCTTTAGCTTCTGGTAACTCAGTCCTTGCTCAAAAATGGCTTTTCTGTATAATGTGGTTGGTCAACATTGTATCTGATTAGTGCAAAGAGAATCTCCGACCTGTTCTGTTGTGTATCAGATGCTTGTTGTTATCTTTCTGTTTTCCTTCTCCTTTATCACTCAGGAATATCCCCAAATTAATGGTGAAAAGCCGTCGCACAGAATGGTCTTCACAGTTGCAGGTGAGACTTGAGAGTACAGCTGGATCCGTGGGTATCCAGCTTACACTGAGCCACCCAGACCTTTCCTCTCCAGACACCTCAGTGCACCCTCCCTGGGCAGAAACTCCCCTCAAACTTTGTTGATGTGCTTAAATCCCCTTCTTGCTTGACCCTAATTTTGTTATATGTATGAACTTGCCATGATAACTATGAATAATTTTTTTCCTCTGTATATGATTTTAGAGAATGCTATTATCTTTTCTTTCCCACTAGCTCTGGAGGAAACTATGCCTCTAAAGTATGTCTCATCAGTTTGCAAAGACATCTTTATTGCCCTTGGTGAATCATAAAGGCTGCTTTCCAAGGGGATGTTTACTGTAAAAGCTAATGAAGACATCATTGCTTTCCATGGCATCTTGTAACTTGTTCTCCAGCAAGAGTGATTGACTTCTTGTTGTGGCTGTATCTTAGCTTCCAGGTGTGTGTTTTAATGATTTTTTTTTCTCCTCAGGTTGTTAATGGTAGAGTTGGCAGATTGGACAAAGGCTGTGTTGTCTAAACTGGCAGGGCTTGCAGCAGGCAGGGAGGATGTCTGGATGCTCTCTTTGCTTTTCCAGTTTTCTTTGCATAAGTGCTATTGCATGTATCACTTAAAATAAGATACTTAATAATTATTTTAAGATTTTCTCTCCCACATCTCAATGCAGACAGGGTGTTCCCAATTACACTTTTATGACTATAGATTTTGCACTTCGCGTTCACAAGAGCATGGAAACGTGATTAATGTAAAAAACGTCAAACAACTTTAATCACTGTTGATTCCTTATTGATTCCTGCTCTCCCTTTTCCCAAGAGCCATTGTGCTTGCACTGGTACATCAGCTTCTGTGCAGTGAATAAAATGTTACACCTTTCTTGGTGCCCTCTTGCCCTGTGTTTAAAAGAAGTACTGTGAAGAGCCAGGAAACTGCTCCTCTGGGATTGTTGGGTAGCTTTAGTCACAGTGGAGAGAAATAATGGGAGGAGCAAGTAAGCATATTCTATTTGATGCCATTGCTTTACTTCCACATACACTAAATCAAGACAAGTGGTTTTACATTTAATGTATATTTTCAGCCAGGGTGGCCTTTGTGAGACATAAGTGACATAAGGTGAACAAACTGCTTATTAAGGTAAGACAATGAAGGCCCAATTTTAAAAGGTTAAGATGTACTAGAAAGTATCAGAGCATCCTCCAAGTCATTAATGCTGTACAGAATGCACAGCATGTGGTATTTTGAAAGGCCACTGTAACCTTTTCAAGCATGAAGCATGCTAAAAGGAATCTATTTCCTCACTGCCTTGAAAAGGGAAATCAGTCTTAAAAAGCCTTAGTTTTTATTTGTTTAAAAAAAGAAACAAATTTGGTGCATAAAGAGAGAGGGAGGATCCTTAAAGCCAAGTGAGCAGTGAGCTGTTTGCAGCAAGGGAGCAGCCCTGGAAATTTGTAAAGTGATGTGAGATGTGGAACTTTATTTATTAAAGAGAAAAATACTCTCACTGTTGTATTTCTTTCCCAGGTTCTTATCTGTGTTTTAAACTTTGCACAAGCTCGGTTTGGGCTCTGTTCAGAGCAGCAAAAAGTTGTGGTTGGATGAATGTATGGTGTGGGATCTCTGCACCTGTTTACAGTGCGGAGTTTAGGTGAGGAGGCTGCAGAGTGCAGCAGGAAGGGGCAACTTCACCCTTCCCTTGTGTTGGCAGTGTCCTGAGCCGCTGAATCTGAAGTATTCAAACAGCAGTTAGTTCTGTTGGGGGGCAGAAATCCACAACTCTTCAGGCAAACAAGCTACAAAGACATGAAAAGGGTTTGTGTATTCTGTAAAGCTTGTCTGGTCCTTTGAGTTAGTGTGCTTGGTCTTATCTAAAGGATGACAGCTCCCTACAGAGGCAGCCTTGCTGTCCTGTGCTGTCACACAGCAGCACCACTGTTCCCACACAGCAGGTTTCTGTGCTTCCAAGCCTAGCTCGTTTTCATCTCATGACCTGCCAGACCCGAGAGTGGGAAGAACTCATTCAGTCTGGCCCCAGGGATGCCACAGCCATGTGCCCATCCACTGCCTTGGGGCAGCAGTAGCGCTGAACAGTGGTGGGCCTGCTGCCCCACTTCAGATCTGTTAGGATGAGTTAGGCAAGAACACACTTCAGAGTGCTGTGAAAGTCCAGTCATACCTCCTCCTAGAATGGTACAACCTGAGGACTCTTTTTGGGGATGTTGCTCCCCAGCCTGCTTTAACAGAGAAGGTTGTGAGGAGTTAGCAAGCCTCCTGAGACTTGAGGAAGCCCAGAGGTTGCCTTTTGTGGAAGTCAGCTTACCTGTTAGATGGCCACACTGCATTGGCACGTCTGCTGGGCTTTGCAGCAGACGTCCTGTTTTTGTTGCTGAGAGGGTCTTCTTGAAACAAATTAACCAGATGCAAGTTCTGACTTAAGCGTACTGGGAACTGGAAAGGTAACATACCGTCTTGCCATAAGTTAAATATGAACTTCATGAAGGAACAATTTAAGTGCTTCTTGTAGTCTATCCTTGGCATCTGTTGGCTAAATGGCCTCTTCAAATATACACGAGAGCTCCAACTTCACTTGCTGTAGCTAAGCTCCTGATTGCAGGATGCTTTTTACTCCTGTCTATTCAGCCTTTGACTCTTGCAGTGTCAGTGGAATTAAAGAGCATAAAGAGCAGGGTTTTACAGTCGGTGCTACTGCTTTTCTCATGAATCCTGGAAGCTGCTCCGGAAGAGCAGAGGTTTTGTGTGTGGAGGGAAGAGATGGATTAAATATTTTATCCCCTCCTGAACACAGAGAAAGAGTCCTTATGTTTAGATGATCTCATTCAGTGGGTGTATAAAAGCTGAGTGATGTGCACTGTGCCAGAGTTTTTAGTACATGTCACATGGGAGCAGGGCTGTTTTGCTTTTCTGAGGGCTGAGGGAGATTTTTGTGTGTTTGGGATTTCTCTAAGTTTTGGATTTGGTTTGCAACCAGGCAGTTGTCACCCAGATCTCTCCTTTCGTATGTTACAGGCCTCATCCTTCTCTAGTTCTCAGTTTCCTGAAAACCAATGGCAATTTCAGTGTCCCTGTTTTGGGACTCCTGTGGGACTGCTCCCAGTGTTACACATTGAACAATCAGATCATAAAAGTGAAGTCTAGAACATGCAAGGAAGGGACAAAGCAAGGATCTTGGCAGCTCACCAGCCTCACTATCTTTCTTGGCTGAGGTTTGCAAGCATCAAGTTGCGCTCCTGTGTGGAGGAACAATGGTTTAATGTTCGATAGTGATCAGATCAGGAGGAGAGCAGAGCACCAGGCATCCGACAGGTTGTCAAACCTGTCACATCCCAGCCTTTTCTTCCCCTTGACAAGGTTAGCCACTGACTGACAAGGGTACACTTTACCAGGATGGCAGCAGAGCCTTTAGGAGGAAGAAAAATGCTTTCAAAAATGAGTTTGACTGCTTTCCACATATCACAACATCTCTGCAGAAAGCTGCATTCTCAGATGTGCCTTTGCAATGACTTTGAATCTTTTCCTTTCTTCACTTCCCTGTTGCTGGAAAAACAAACACACAGAGCCTCTTTCCACAGGCTGCAGGTGCCCATTGGATCAGGTGTGAAGCAGGATTGCAGGGCCCATAAACATCCCTTGTTGTGGCTCCTGGTGTGGAGTGGATATCTGCAGTCTGAGCACCAGGTGCACACAGCCATGAAAACCCACCTCTCGTGACAGTGGTTTTACAGATACGGCAAGTTTGGAAAGGGATGAACTTCTTGTCTGAACTGGAGAGGTTTGTCTCTTGAGACTTTCCTCCCCTACCCACCCTTGCCTCTTCTGTTTTTCAGGATTGAAGGGGTGAAAGTGCCACAGTCTGTCCATCTATTAATTTCCTACAATGCTGACTGCTGTGTTGATAAAACAGTTCCAACTATTTTTTTAATGTACTTTTAATATTCACTCACCTCTAAGTGTCTGTGACTTTTGCAAGACAGCTTGGCCCTAGGATTTTGTGATACAACCCAGTGTATTTTTGTGTTGCACACTTTTCCCTGCTGTGTGCCCATAATCGTACATAAATCCATGTGCCCTCAATTCACTTCTCCCAAACCATGGCAAATATCAGTCACATTAATATTAAAACTATAGGTTTGCAAAACCTTTGTGGAATCTGCATTTGCTATAGCAGTGGAAGGATGTTTGTTAATCCTTTTCCCATGACGCACTTTATACTACCTTGGATCTGGGATAGTTTTAGCACTTTTGAATCAAAATCATAAAGATGATCGTCGTAAGGCATAAAAAGTTAGCATGCTCTAATCTATTTTAATTTTGTTTGAATGATGCCATCTGCTTTTCTGAATATGGCGGGTAGCTGAAGCAGGAGAATGCACCAGTTGGGAATAGTAGAAACAAAACAACAGTGTATATCTTATAGCTGATGGATCATTATTTTATGTGCTGGTTAAGTCAGAAACCCATGCAGCCCAGTAGGTCCTTTCTGCTGAGTTCATCCAACAGCCTTTCTGAGCTCCGAGCTCTAATTGCAGTCCTGCTTTTCTCAAAATACCAAATGCCAGGTAATTGTAGCCAGAAAGGGGCAGATATGTGAATGCTTTTGCAGGATAGGTTAGTGGCCCAAATTTCCCTTTTGGGAATAAGTCATGCTTGTATCCTCCCTCTTGGTTCCTTGGGAGGATGAATGTTGCCTCTCCTGCCTCTCTGCTGTGGGGGAATGCCACTGGGAAGTTACTTAACCCACAAGTGAGAATGAACTTGCTATGATCTCAGCTATGGGACAGATCGCAGCCTTCACGTGTGTGTGTTCCCTCACCTGCATGGGTCAGTGCTTGGGATTAGGCCTGAACAAGACTTTAAATGAGTGTGATTATTCTTCTGCTGAAAGTGATTATTTTTCTATGTAAGTATTATGACAACAGAGTGGGTGTGTTATGTAGAAAACTGCATATTTGGAGTACTCACTGTTGTTTGCCATCAGATCCAGAGAGAAATAAGCTCATTTTGTTAGCTGTTTTATTAGAAAGGCAAGAAGCATCTGTTTAGCTGCACATTGGTGTGCAAGTTTGTTGTTTGATATCCATCATGGTGTTGTAAGCATCTTGACAGGTAGGAGAAGCTCTTGGTGAGCAGGCTCATGGCTTTGTTGCCTACCTGGGTATAGCTGCTGCCCAGGTTAGGCTGCCAGGTTTGGAGAAAACCACTACTTTGTGCTGTGCAGAAATCTGTTAGTGGGTTGACACAGACTGACCCAAGCAACTAAGACAGACATTAAATAAATGCCCTCAACTTGAGAATGAAGAGCTGAAGCTGAGCTGCTGTCATGCTAATGCTGTGCAGGAACATGTTTTTAAAAGTGGTAATATATGGGAGTTGTTTTAGTTTAGTTTCCATGTCATGTTACGGATTCACCTTAACTCTGGAAGCTGATACTCTTCTAATGAAACTGGAATTAGTGTCCAGCCAAGTGAAATAACTGGCTTTGGAGAGTGAGAGGATATTGGGCTCTGTAAGGTATTTGCTGTGGAGTAGCTTCTTTGTGGGGATAGAAAGCATGAATGTTTAAGTGAGTTTCATGGTGTCTTGGTACTTCTCAACTTCCCATGTTCTTGGTGACTAAATGAACTGAAAGACTTTAGTAAGAAAAAGAAGTTCCTCTTTTGGCAAAATGCTGTGTATCTGCTATATGTCTTCAGAATGTATGAAGAGTCTTTGACCTGCACAAATATCAGAGGTCCATACAGTTGCTTTAAGGTCACTTGAATAACCCTGTAGAACAATATGCTGGCATTGTCTTTGACAGATTGCCTGGAGATTTGCTTGCTGAAGCCAGTCTTCAGAGCCACTGTGTCGTGGTAGCAAAGGCTGTAATAAAATTGTTCAGTTCAAAACAGACCGTTCTTCATTTTGACTTGTAATCAATAACTGTCTGTGGCTGGTGTCGCCTCGGACTCTGTCTCATGGGGACATATTGTACAGTGGAGTCCTGTATGCTAATCTGTGTCTATAAATAAAGATCCATCTCTGTGAAGACTCCTACATCCTTCTGGAGTTGGTGGAGGGCTAGGGGCTAAGAGGGGAACTCTTGTTGCTTAGAGCCTTACTAGATTTTGGTTAATTTGTATTCTGAGTCTACTTTTTCCTGAAGAGAGACAGGATTTAGTACTTTTAGCTGGACAAGTGGTATGTTTGCCATGTCTGTGGCAGATGTCTTTGCATTCCTTGTGGCTGAATAAAACAACAGCCATGGTGTTTCTGGTAAACATGCAGAGATGACAAATTCTGGCCAACCCCTCCCGAATATGGTGGACTAACAGCATGTGAGGACTTGTCCCTGCAACCAGGGAGGCCTAGTCAGTGGTGCTCAGTGCTGTCTTTGGGTCAGCTTTTGATGGGAACACAGGGATGCTTTTGGGGACAGCACAGACCTGCAACAGTGCTTCCTCAACTCCTTGCCTTGATGGGACTGTGTCCCAGTGGCACCCCACTGCCTTCCAGCGGGATGCTGGCTGGTGATAAAGATTTGTTTAGGAATGTGGCTAGGTGCCACAGGAGTCTTAACTGGTTCCACGTGTCCCAGTTTAGCAGTGTAGATGCCAGGAGGGAGCTGTGGGCAGAGCATCCTGGTTGAAACGTGAGGCTCTTGTGGGATCTCCTGACTTACAACTTGCTTCTGCTCTGCTGGAGCTGTGAGATCTTTTTCAAAGATGCCTACTTCTTTGTATGGACGTCTGAGGGAGAGGCTGGTGGCGTGGTGGGAGGATATTGCGTTACTTTGGGCTGCAGGACACCGTGTCTGTGGAGCAGACGAGTCTCTATTTATACATGCAGCTGATGGTGGGTGTGTGAAAGCTTTCAGGCTCCTGTGTGAGCTGTTGTCTGTGCTGATAGGAAACAGCCAGATGGATACTGGGGAGGTCAGAGATGCTCTGCTGTCCCAAAGCAGGGCTGTACGTAATACCTGATATATTTGCTGTCCTGTTGCTTACTGTTGCTGCAGCACATGCAAGATGTGACTTAGATGAAGCAGAGCACTCACCTTGAATGCCACAGTCTGACCAGAAAGGCATGGCTGTTGTGAGCTGTAGGAAGAGAGATGTATGACGGTGGCGTGGGATTATTCCTGCAGCCCTGCTCCCTCATGGGCTCAGAGGGGGCTGAGGCACAGCCCAGCAAGGAGGGAGGCCACGTGCCTCATGTGCTGGGGAGGGAGCAGGGTGGCCGTGCATGGCTGAGCTCCAGAAGAGCGGGCGAGCGTGTTGGTGGCTGCTGCTGGATGATAATGAATATGAAACAGGAGCAGCAGAACATGGATCTAACTCAGTGTCTGCCTACGCTGTTTCAGACCATGGCTTAAAGAGCATTTCTCTCCATCAGCTGAAGCTGTCTCTGCTCTGCTACTTTCCTCATCACGGCTCTATGGTAAACCAGGCTGGGAGTCAATGCAAAGTAAAAATAACTAAGCTTGCAGAGGTGTGCAGCTATGGCACACCATACCACCGAGGGAAATGCTTGCCAAAATGTGCCCACTGGGTTGAGGCAAGAACATTGCATGTTTTGAGTCTCAGATGGCACGTGGAAGCCAACCAAGAGCTCTTTTTCTGGTTTTACACTCTTTTTTGCTGTTATTGGAATGTCTCTTCCTTTATATGAACTCTCATTTACTGCAAGGGAGGCTTAGGATTGGTATATTGAGATATCCTGCCTCTGGACAGTTATCTTACAATGTGGGGTGACGCTCCAAAATGTGCAGCTTTGGGATCTTTCTCCTTTTGGCTATTAAGCTTCCATGCTTAAATTGCATAGCTGCCAGTAAATGCTGCCAAAATGTCATGTAGATGAAGCAGCTTCATAAGAGCTTTAGTGCCACAACCTTTCCCAACCCCTGCAATTACATTTTAATTCAATATTTCATTGGAGTTTTCAAATAATTCTAAATTAATAGGGACCAGATTGCAGGGGGAAGAGCTGGCACTGTTCTCTGTTTGCTTACAGAGTCTTCTGCACTGCAGATACCCGGTCGATACACACAGCTGGGAAACCAGGTTTTCTCTGAGGACAGTTGAATGATTCCTGTTAGAGCCCATCCAGACTTTAAATGCGGAAACAGCTCCTAGGCAGGGAGCTGCAATAAGGGACATATGTTACATGTTGCGGGGGGTAGGTGTAGGGAGGAAAGGCAGAGAGAAAAACACAATTTTGGTTCCATCTTTAGTTTAAAGAGCATATTAACAAACAGCAAAGCAGTTACAGGTAAGGTCCTCTGATATCGTGCCTGGCTCTGAGCTTCTGAGCAGTGATGTCAGGGTGGCTGTGTTATTTGGGGTGCCTGAGGTGCTTCTTCCTTAGAAGTCATGAGGGCTGCACTCAGTTCTGCATCCGCAGGAATCCTTGCAAGTCCATCCATGGGGAGCTGTGGGCACCTTCCCCTTGCCCTCATCACCGTGCTTGTGGTTTTGTCCTGGCTCTGGCCAGCTGTGACTTTAGCTGAGCCATCTCCTTGCCACAGGACTCAATTATCCTCCCCAATGGCAGGACTGAGGGGTTTGCTGCCGGGGGCTGGCTGGGAATTGTGTATGGCTTGAGGCTGGGTTGGCAGCTTCCCAGACAATCCTTGAGCAATGGGCATATAAAAGGATGGTTAAAATCCCCTGGACTCCTCCAGGGACAGGATTTCACCCTTTTTGCTTAAAAATGATAAGGAGAGCAAAGCACAGCACCAATAGTCTAGTGATGGGCAGGCTTGTGTAAGACTCCAGACTTGCTCTTGATGGATTTAAACCACTGGGTTTAGTCGCAACAAATGAAAGCAACAGCTTTCATTTAAATAATTGACTTGAATCTTGGGTTTGCATTTATATTTATTTAAATTATTCTCATGGGCTGGTAGCCATAAAATATACTGAGGAAGAGAGGCTGTGTTACATTGGATTTGATGTTCCCTCTTTCTTATGCAGGAAAAACACCTAGTGTCCATGCATACATATTTAATGAATTGTATAGGTTTATATGTGTGTATTAGGATTTGTAGCATTCTTGATATACTAATTACTGTTGTTTTCCCTGTGATTTTGTCTCAAACTCTCTTTGAAAAGAAACTGGAATTCAATTACTGTGCACAAAAATAGCATTTGCATAGCTGTACTGAAATATAATTATCTAAAGTGTATCAGATGCACACAAGAAGTATTTTCCTTTGTATTAGGATGGTGCTTCTAATGAGCAAGGTTAGAATGTGAAAAATTTGGTCTGATGGCCTGAATGTACCATGCTTCTGAAAATCTGAGGATTAGTAGATCTCACTGTTTCTTCATACGAGAAGACTCTTCTAAGATTCCCCCTTTGTTTAAATCCAGTTAGTTTTTCAATTGTGAGAGGATAAAGTTGTTTGAAAAGTCTGGGACTAGTATGGGACCCTCTTGGAGGGTGAGTCTGCTGAGCCCCTGCACACAGAAGTCACCTTCTTAATCCAGTTTGGTGGCTTGGCTTCTGTAAATCTTTGTTCACCAAACCTATTTTTAAAAAGTTTTCACTTCAAAATCTCATTTCTGGTAGCAAATAACGAATAGAAGTATTTGAAATCTTCATCTGATAGTGAAAGAATATTATGAAATGTATTTGTGATGTGGTTTGAGAATACTTTCTTGTTAAAAACAACAACAACAACAACAAAAAAAAAACAACCAGCCTTGCAGACTACTGACACAAATTGTTGCTTCAAATTCTGGTCTTGGTCTTGCAGTGACATTACTTCCATGTGGGAGACCCACTGGAAAGTTTGTTGCCCATATGTAAGTACATGCTTTTACCTACTGGAAGTATTTCTAGTAAATTCACTTTTCAGGCAGCTGAGGGAAAAGCAAATTTCTGTCAAAAATCTTTATCTTGCAAAGTCAGTTATGAATGGAGAAACCATAGCATCATCAAAATGTGTAAGAATAAATAAACTGTATTTTGAATATTCACTAAGGAAAAGATTACAAGACAACAAACTGTTCTTTAAGACCTAAAGATAGGAACTCTGACTGTGAGAGTGAAAAATAGGCCATCTCAGGGCTGCTGTGGTTTCTGATACGGGAAGGAAATCCATTCACTTAATTCAAAAGGGAGAAGGTTATCTATAAGCAGTTTCATTAAGTTTTCACGATCAGTAGATTGGGAAAAAGAAACAATAGCTGTGTGACAGACTTCTTTGAGGTCAGAAATTTTGTAATTTTAGTGGTAATGAAAAGACTGTAATTCTTTGTTGTAGTGGCTTGACATAAATTGGGCCAGACATTGCCAATAGTATTTAAAAAACTGGTAATGCGATTAGTGATTTAATGCTGACTTTACATAGGAACACTGTTAATATTTAATCAAGTTAAACACACTTTGTGTCTGCGCTTTGCAAGCGGGGTGGTGCCAGACCTTGCAAAGCTGCCATGGCATGTGCCAGCTCAGTGCAAGCTGGTCACAGCCTGCCCCAGGTCTGCACAGAAAAAGGGCTCCTCTGCCTCTCCAGAGCTGTCATGTCCTTGTCTGCCTGCAGTTTGAACATATGTGATCTTTTATTGCCTCCAACATTAAAGATGCTCCAAGGGGTAATTTTATCAGTCTGGCCCTTTGCATCTCTACTCTGTCCTCTGTGGCCTTTTGGCTGTTCCTCCCTGAATGTTTTCTACCTCGGTACCCTTCTGGTACCTTTATTGGCACACAAAGCTCATCCACCCCATTTTTTCTCGTTCACTCAAATTTTGAGGTCTTTCATCACTACTCAAGCCAGCAAGAGAAATGTTTGGAGTCAATATTTTTCCAGCTTTCAGATTAAATTGGTATTTGTTAAGTAATTCCCATTTAGCAAGGGATAGGAGCATTAAAATATGCTGTTTACAGTTGTTAGCATTCCTGCGCTAAATTTGTTGTTCCACTTGCTGAACAGGCAAGCACACTCAGAGCTAGTATGTGGCTTACATATCTGCATGTATTTTTATGTTGGAAATGACGAATGCCATGGCTCATGTTTACTATGAACTGCTTATCTTGGATGGGCACCAAGCTGCATTTGCACGGGGGTTGGAATTTCATTAATACAGGAATGTGGGCTTCAGGTTTTTTTTTTTAATTGATGAGAAGTCTTACATTTGCTAGATGCATTAAAAAACTCATGTTTAATCATTATTTTCTCATGATTTACAAAGGAAAGGAATGGTGGGTTCAGAGCAGTCACTGGAGTACTTTTCAAGGGATGTGGGTGCCAAGCCCTGTTTGTTAGACCTGTGTGAGGACCGGTAAGTCTCCTCTGCAGCTGGTATCTGTGGGAGCTGGGTGGCTGACCAATTTTGGGATGCATGAAAGAATCCACTGAGCTCCTGTTGGTTTTTTTCAGGTCTAAGAGAGCTTTTAATGTTCCCAGGTTCATGCTGGGTGTCCAGACCTGCTGGCCATGGGCAGCAGTGCTGCAGAGCTCTTGTGTTTGATGAGTTTTCATTGAACTATAGAATGATTTAGATTGGAAAGGATCTTGAAGACCATATAGTTCCAACACCTTGCCCTGGGCAGGGACATCTTCTTCTGGCCAGGTTGTTCATTGCCCCGCCCAACCTGGCTGTGAACACTTTGAGAGATGGGGCAGCCATAACTTGGCAACCTGTTCCAGTGCCTCACCGCACTCTGAGTAAAGATTTTTTCCCTCATAGCTCATCTTTTCCATAGCTATCTGGAAGAATGAAGATCAGGTCCCTCCAATGGTTTTCTTGGCATCTGCTACATAAAATACACATGCTAGCCAATTAGGTAACAGATTTGAAAGCCTAACCACCATTACTAGATTAAAAAGTGCCCTTTTTAGGAAAGGAGTCTGGTTTGATGGTGGGTGTTTGCACTTTGACACAAAATGAAATTTTAAGTCTTTTCCTCCTGGAGCTGCACTGGCTGTGGCCTGGGGGTAGCTGCTGTCTGAATGGATCCTTTCTTACATGGTGCAAAAAGTCTGGATTTGAGTTGAAACCTAGGGGTGAATTTCCCTGGGATCCCCATGCTCAATGTGTTTGCATCCCATACACAACAGCACAACAGAGTGCAGGTTAGAAGAAAGCCTGAGTGAAGCCTCAGATGCTTTAATATCCTACCTCTGACTGAAACAACCTCCCTGTGTGGGAGATAATAAACATTTCTTGTCTCCTAAGGGAAAACCATGCACAGACAGAGACAAGCACATATAAATAATTTACAAAGCTGTAATACACTGTAAATAACAAGCCTACTGAATAATGAATTAACCCAACTGCTGATTCATAGGTAAATATCTCTTGTAAAGCAGAATTTTTATAGATTTTTACAGCTTAGTTAATATCCCCTCGTATTTTATTAAGGCTGTTCAGGTGAAGTATTCTGGTAATAATATGTATATCTTTGGAAGTGAGGCAGGGTGGTTGTGGGCTGCTGTGCTGGAGACAGAGCCTTGCTGGGCCTGGGCACACTCTGACTTTTGTTGGGCTTTTATTCCCCACTCAAGCAGGCAGCAGAGATTAAGCAGGAAGAATTTTGATGTGTCCAAAGAACTGGAGAGCTACAGGGAGGAAGGAGTCTCTGAGCATCTTTTCTTTTTTTTCTTTCCTCCCAAGCTTCTGGTAATAAATAATGCATTTGCTCTACTTTGACTGTGCTCTAGACGTTGTGAGATTTATCCATGCCTTCGAGGATGAGGAAACAGCAAAACTGTTGGGCTGGGATTGCCACTTGCCAGCTCCAGAGTCCCTCCACGAGCACTTTATCCTTCGTAATGACCGCGTGTCCTTATTCCCTCTCATCAGCTACTCAGGAAGAAACCAAACATGACATTTGCTTTTTCCATGCTGCTTCAGCCCCCTCTTGTCCCTCTTTCTCAGAAAAGCTGTAAGAAATAAAAGCAGTTGCTAAGCTACTGGATATGGAACATCGCGGCGTTTGGTTGTGGTCTGGTATTAATGTGTTTTTCTGAACACTGGGGAAGTGGGAAGGGCTCTCCTGTAGCTTGAGTTGTGTGTCAGTTAAGGTGTACTTCTAATGCAGATGATATTGAATGTGTCAATTTAACTTATGCCTGAAAAGGTGGGGGCATTTCTGCCTCCCTTTCTTCTTGTTTCTGTTCAATGTAGGCTAGTGGAAAAAAGGTATTACCTGCCTTTTTTCATCTGTTTTGGGGCATGTAGCTTGTCAACTACGTTGCTGCTTTGTTTTATTTCTGATAGCTTAAATAATTGCTTTCATAAAAGATAACTAGATTTCTTTCACCTGGAAGTATGGAAGTTGTAAATTGCATTTTTCTGTTAAACTTAAAACGTAGAAGTCAACTCTGATTTTTCACTGGCAATGTACAGTGCTGTCACTGTATGTGTCTATGGCAAGGGAGCAACTTAAAGGTTGAAGGAGATACTTTATAAATGAAAATTATTCCAGGATGATATGTGTGGAATACCCACTGTGCTAATAGGATGGTTTTAGGGTATTGTTTTGTAAAGAAGTGGACATTTTGCTTAATATGCAGGGCTTTCTTAGAAAAAAAGTTTTATACCCATTTGACTCAAGAGGTGGCATATACCAGCATGAAAGTTATTTCCTCTGTTTAAATGCTGTCAGTCTTCAGTTCTGACCTGCCTGGAGCACCTTGCCCTGTAAGAGGAGAGTAGATCTCAAGATATTCACTGCAGAAGACGACACTGCTGCCTGTTCTCTTCTAGGTGGCCCAGGATGGGATTATACCTGACCTTAAACCTGTATTTCGTGAGGGTAGCTCTTTCATGTAGAGTTCTCCATGTATGATGATAACAAGCAATTAGTGCCACTAGGCATACATTTTGTATAGGTTGCAGTCAAAGTAAATCTGAAATGCCACAGTATTTTGGGTTCCTTTCTCCTTTTCCTGTCAAAATCTTCCCCAAATCCTTGGCCCTGTCTGGCAGTGTGTTTCACTGAGGGAGCCCTGGGTTCAGGGTGTCATGTGGATGGCAGGGAAGCACAGTAACATCTCTCCATGCCTGAGGAGCAGGGAAATGCTAATGGGTCACACACCCTGCTCTCCTTGCACACCGCACTGCTCCGTGTGCCATCGGACCCCAATTAATTTGGAAAGTTGGTGCACACGCATCAATTCCCATGTTGCCCTTCTGACAGAAGTAAGCTGCTGGATTTTTGTGCTCAGAATGTAATTTTAAAAGTCTCATGGAATTGCTAGGAATTGAGCTTGAAAAGAGGAGGGTGTATACTCAGGCTTATGGCAAAGTGTAGATTTTTGTATATGTGAATTTCAGTGTAGCTTGTTGAGGCTGCATGGCACAGAAGTGGAAGTATTTACATTGCAAAATGCTATTTTTTCTATTTTAAAGAATAACAGCCTAATTTGGAGGAAAGAAAAGTATGTGAAATTAGTTCTCTGACATTTGTACCTTGTTAATACTTAAATTCTTCTTTATTGAGAGAATATAAAATGTTTCTATAGAGGTTTACTGTTTTTTGCCCTTAAAGCATTTTCCTTTCTTTTTGCCTTTCTGTGTAGACAGATTTCCTGAGGGCTTAGGAATATTTCTATTGTAAGGAAGAAGGAAAGAATAACCACTAAGAAGACATCCAGATTGCTGGGAGTGAATCTATAAGCAAAATACTATCTGGAGAAAGTATTTCAAGATTTTTATATTTTAAATAAAATTCTAAATTAGGGATGTTTATATAAGTTTCAAATGAAGTTTACATTTATATAAAGTAGTGTGTTGGGAGCTCAGCTGGGGTCTGATTTTTCATCCTGCCAGGTGCTGTGCAAGCACCATCATGTGATGCTTCCCAGGAGAAGGCTCTGAGACATGTTCCTGCAGAGGTGGGAAAATGGAAATTGTAAAGACTAAGTCATTAGTGGAAATTCCTATTTAAAACCTTTGTCCCCATCACTCTGTATTTACTCATTATCTTCTATCTAAGCAAAAAATAGTCTTCTGTTTTCCATGGAAAACACTGGACTGGAGCAATGATTCTGGCATTATTTCTTTCTTGAAAAACCTTTGAGGCCTGTTGCCTTTTCCTGTGGGGGAGTTTCATGCTGATTCCCTCTGCAGGCTGGCTGCAGATCAGGCTGAGGTCCCAGCAAACCAGAGGGGGAAGCAAGACCTGCTGGCACTTCTGCCCAATCCAGGCTGCAGCATGGATGGGTTCTTGTCTGTCCCACCATCCTTACTTTTTTAAGGACTCCGATTTTGTACTGCAGCATGTGTGGGAAGCAATCTGTGAGTTTTATGTCTGAGGGGAGCAAAACTTGTTTTTTATGTAGTAAACAGTGTAAAGGACAGGTTACAACTCTGCTGGTTTCCCCTTTACCACAGGGAGCATCTCAAACAGCCATGTCTTTGGGCTTCAATTATGCAACTGAAGTAAAAAAAAAGATGAATATATTTGATCACAGGTTAATTATTCTTTTTTTTGCATCTTACCATTGTCGCCTTAAGCCTCTCTCAATTAAGGAGACTTCTTTTGACTTCTGAATGTTCCATCCCTCCCAGAACCACACTAGTCTCTCTCTGCACAGGTGACACCCTATGGGGAGCAGTTGTGACAGCTGTACTGCCAGCAGCAGGGCTCAGCCTCAGAGTTGCACACAAAGGAGAGCTCACACTGCCTGGAAAACTGATGGTGGGGAGTGAGAATATGATCAAAACCTGCAAAACCACGTGTGGCTTGGAGAGACCAGACAGGATCACTGGCTGCTTTCTCACGGTGCAAGGGCCAGCAGGCATCAACTTCAAACAACCTGTGGGAGGTGGATCCTCATGACTCCTCTTCACTGTGGGTGCTCCAAATTTATATGAGCTCAAAGACTGAACAAAATCACCTTAGGATTCTGGGCTAGAGGGATCTTTGGCCTACACAGGTATCACAGTCTTTATGTTTTAAAGAAGCTTTACAGTTTTGCTACTGAGATCAGCCATGCTCTTCCCTGGATTCTTCCAGAGAGAGGCAGGCTGTGCCTTCAGTCATGTACAGCCTCTTGGGCAAACCCAGCGATAACAAGACAGGCATTTGTGGTATTTCAGTGATGATTTGTAGTTGTGGTAGGGTGTCTTTAAAGTTTGGTCTGTCCCCAGGGCATCCATCCTAAAAAGAATTTACTGAGTGCTTGATTCAAGCATGTTGTGCAGGACTCTTGCACAGTGCTTTCTGGCTAGAGTTCCTGTAGTTCTCTCCTGGAAAAGCTCATTTCAAAGTCTTGTGACAGCAGTAAAATAAGTTTAGAGACTTGCTGTAGCTTGAACTGGGTTGATGACAGAGCCAGGCATTCATAACCTCCCACTTTGTTTCCTCTTCAGGTGTACTGGAGTGAATGTCTTATAAGAAAAATCTGTGATGACTGATACTGCTGCCAGATGGAAGGTTAAGAGACAACGACAGACTGTCAGCTAAAGCTGCAAGTGTTAGCAATTGAGAGGTGCTCTTGGGTGGGAAAGGCTAAGCATTGCCCATGAGTTATGGACTGGCAATGTGGCAAGTCAGGTGGCCTCACAGAATCATTCAGCCTTATGGTTTGTGATTTTCTGCTGGAGGTTACTTCTTTTGAGGAGGGGCTCTGCTCCCTAAGTGATCTCAGTTCTGAACACGTTTCTTTACTTCATACTCTTGCCCTCTCAAGGTGATAAACTAACAAAAGTTATCTGTCAGGACCCTTGGGCTCCTGAAGCAAAGATGAAAGGGATGAATAAAGATGCACCTTGCTTTTTTCAGCTCCACATACTCTGAAGTCTCCAGTCTGATACCACTTCAACCAGTGTAAATGAGGAGCAGTTTCACATGCAATTAGTCTGTTCCTTGCATCATGAAGAACTGTGGGCTAGAAATGGTGTTACAGGGACTGATTATAAGTGAACATATGCAAAAGCTTCTTGGGGGTCCTTAGGAATTGGGCATGGGAGGACAAGCTGTTGTTGGGGGGTGGCCATGAATACAGGACAGGTGCACAGGTTGCTGGACTTAGAACCTCTTTTCAGAATGTGGCAAAAGGATAAATGAGTGAGAGTTTGAGTGAGAAATGTTTCTGTGGAAAACTGGATCTGGCTTCTGGTATTGTGTTTTCCTGCCTCCTAGCTACCCTTGTGGTTGAAGTCTTATGTTTTGTGCTGCTTCTTCCATTTGAGATCTTGAGGCATCACCTGCCCCTCTGAACCAAGGCGGAGGGACACCCCTTGGGACCACCCCAGCCATCTCCTGCCCAGGAGCAGCTTTTAGCCTAATGCTGCCTCTTCCTCTGTGACATGGAACAAGTGCTCTCCATCGCTTTGTTTGGGTTTGCTGTGCTAAACAATGAGTTTTCATCTCTGTACTTACAGCTTCACTTAGCCTCTTCACCAAGGTCTTAGAGACAGGTACTTTGAAAGTGTCTGAAATGTCAGAAATCAGTGGTATAATAACGTCCTGCTGCTTTCATACTCCTACTGCTTGTCCCACAGAGCGGGTGCATGGGATGGAAGGGAAGAAGGTGAGAGAATATCTTTTCATATTGCCTCCCCTTCTCTCTGACTCCAGAGCTCAATGACTGCTTTCTCTAGATCCTGGGATAATGAAGAATCATGTTGGGAAGTATCCTGATGCACAGATGTGCTGATAGATGTGACAGTCCATAGAAACCCACTACACCAGCTTTCTGCATGGAGTTCGTTAATTTTAGATTTGTTTAATGACCTTAAATTGCAACTGACTTTAGAAGGATTAATGTGTTGTCTGGAGCTTCCTCAGCAGAGCTCTTTATCAGCAGGGAAGCAGATGCATCTTCATCTGCTAGCATGGCTTCAGACCTGAAACTGAATGCTTATGGGCAGTGTATTACTGTAGGGATGAGCTGCCCAGATACACATTTTGGCTAGAAATTAAGGATGTTGAAATGTTCATTAGACCAAGCAGTTGTTCACAGCCTCCTGGGGAAGACAAATCCTGCTTATTTTCAGGGTAGAGCTTGCTTTTTTCTTACAAGCAGGGAGGAAGCCATACAGCTGCCTGGGAGAGAGCTTAGTATAAGACATGTTTCCAGGCTGGTGTCCCAGCTTCCTACAGCATCCCACAGGAGAACAAGATTCTTGTTCCAAACCTTGTAGCCTTCTTTACCATCAGGCTTCTCATCCAGTGAGGTGAAAGGTGCTTGGGGGTTTTTGATTATGGCACAGTGAGATGGCACACAGTGATACATCTGTTTCCCTGCGGAGGCACTTCACCCCCATGGTCCTTCATGCCCTGCTGTGTGTCCACCTTGCTGGGAGTGTTTGTGGTTGCAGAGGGAACCATAGAATAAGGATTTGCACGTGTACATGTCCACCTGCCTGTACACTCTGTCTGCCAGTTTGTTTCCATTGTTCCTTTTGGACTGGGCATTTCCCATGGGTGAGCCTGCCTCCTTTTCTGAGCACATCAGGTGCTTCTGGCCTTGGATATGGCCTGCTCTTGTTGGAAAACACTCAGTTGTATGTGTAGGCCAGGTGCTGTGTCACCTTGTCTGAGTGTGACGTTGTTCCTGCTGACATCAGCCAGAGCACTGCAGGAACATCTGCTAGGATATCCGGATTTGGATGAAAGAATGCTCTCTAGCCCCAAATTATTATCCTGGAGATCTTTTTCTATTCGATAGTATATTGCTTTATTGCTCTTGGGTGAGGGCTCATCTTGCAGTGTTTCCTGCCTGAAACAACCCGGCCATGTATCATCCCTTTCTTTTTCGATGCTGCTGAGGGCAAGTGTGGGAGGCCACCCCAGCCAAGGGCACTGCAGGGCAATGGGTTCTGTGCCACCTTGTCCCAAGGGGAGCAGGGGGATGCTTGGGATCCTGCCTGCACCTCACAAACCCCACCAAGCCTCCTCTTAAAGAAAATCCAGCAATGGGTGCAAGGGGAAGCTAAGGAGAAAACCCATTTGAATATACCAAGATGTGTCTGGTATTCATTTTCATCATTTTTTAAAGAGGTTGTAAGACTTTCAAAAATCCTCTTTTTATGTTGTCCATGACTTTTTTCCCCCTAATTTGACACTCTGGGATGTTGTTTTACGTTTCATTTTAGTCTCTAATCACAGAAAATTATAGCTGGCTGCACATGCTGGCTTTGCATTCTTGCATCTTATGTTCATTTGTACTAAGGGATAGCACTCACTGTGTCTGCCCAATTTATTTTTCTCTGCAGCAGCAGGAACTTCCAATACTCTGGAGTTTCATTACCATGTGCAGGAAACTAAATTCAAGGTTATCATATTTGAACTTCATGACTTCTTGATGTACAATGTTATATTTATGTATTTAAGGTTTATTAAATCCTTCAAAAAAAGAAACTCTTTAGAAAAAGTACATGATGTGTAGCTTATTAAGAAAACTTCATTTAATTTTGAGATTTAAGAATCTTGAATTATGAATGTCACAAATATTTGTTTTCTGCCCTGAGATGTGTGGAGCAGAGAGTTGAGCTATTTGAGCCAATGCCTTGACTTCTGATGTCTGTGAGCCAGCGAAAAGCATGTTTTCATAGAGGGATGCATGCACAGATTTCTTGTAATGGTTCTCCTTGGTGTGTTTTTGAGGTCTTATTTTAATGCTAATGTTTTTCCGCATGACCTTGCAAAACCTCCTTTTACTGATGTCTAGAAGATAAGGATTTTTTTTTTTCCCCTTCACTTTGATTAGTAACCATTTAATGAGTCACTGCTGGTTGATTTTGGCTGTTGGTTTGTGTCTTTGTCTGAAAGATAGGTGTATGCCAAGAAAGGCAGGAACCTCCCTTGGAACATAAAATACTACCTTCTTCCCTCCAACTTTGAAATTAAGGGACTTTCAGGCAAACACACGGGGAAAGGAACAACAGTTCTTTATTAGTGTGTGTACATATATATATATATATATATATATAAGAAGGCAAACAACAACAATGGTAACAGCAAACAAAGAACAGAAACCCAAAGGCCTCTTCCCGCTCTTGAAGCCATTTCCGCTGGGGTGCAGTTCCGGGCACAGCCGGCAGGGGCGCTGCTGGCTCCCGGCTGGGCAGGATCCTGCCATGATTCCCCCGCGCCTGCAGGGGGCGCTGTGGCGTGAGCTCAGAGCCACGCAGTAATGGCCGCCAGAACGGCAGGGCCGAGCACACCCCGGGGTGACATAACAAAGGTAGCAGGAAACTGCCCAGCCCTGGCAGGAGCTGTGGGGTTTGGGTAGTGTCTTGGTTTAGGGCAAATTTGGGAGAAAACCCCTGAATAGGGTCCCTCTGGGGAGAAATCCCAAACGGCCCCTCCCCAAACGGATCCAGGAAAGAACCTTCTCAGAGAAAAGTGGAAGAAACTGTTTATTTAACAAACAAAGTCCTCACAAGCATAAAGAATGAATAATATGAAAGAATAAAACCATTCGTTGTTCTGAAGTGAGATGGTAAATTCAGGAAGTCCGTGCTGTGGGTAGCTCAACTCGCTCTATCTCTTATCAGTTCCTCCGGAGGTCCAGGCCCCTGTGGGCCACAGGTGTGATCTCTCGGGGCTCCTCTGGGTTTTCAGTCTGGAGCAGGTTTAAACAGTCTCAAGAAAAAAAAAAAAAAAAACCAACAGTCCAGGAGCTTCTCTGCTTCAGCTAGCTAAAACTAACTAAAAGCAAAGAGATCTCTGTCCTGCAGTCTGTCTGATCCTCCGACGAGCACACAGTCTAGGGAAGGAATGATGAAGAGTGAATGCTGTTTTCAAAACAAGCTCCGCGCTTCTTCTTCTTCCCGCTTCACTCTCAAAACCAGTCTTTAAGGTACAGAACTCAATATACAGCACAAACAGAACAGACAATTGGGGATACAAGCATCATAAAGTCATCGTAGGACAGGCAGACGTGGGGTGTTGGGTTAAAGTGTAGCAAAAAAGCCAGAAGCAGCAGCAGAAAACGCTAGGGCTGGGCAGTGGCAGCCAGGTTTCTGCAAACCCTTCTGGAAGATGCACCCTCCCCTGAGTCACCGAAGTAGATGGTGAGGGTCCTTTCCAGTGAGGCAGGGTGTTAATAACCTCCCAGTTCTTATGAGTAAAAGCCTCACTCTTGATAGGAGGAAACAGTAACAGGCTGGACTCTTCATGGCAGCAGCTTGACTATTGCCCTCTGAGAGAGTTCAGAGCTGAGCCCAGCCCCTCACCCCCGAGCCAAAATGTATAAGTATCTCTGCCTTTCCCAAGAGAAAAGCCCCCAGCTAAGGGGCTGCAGCCAGCTGCACCCCTTCACCCCACCTTGGCCACTTCTTTTGTCTCTCTTCAGTACTGGTCATTATTATCTCTTAGGCAACAGATGGGAGTAAATTTTCTGAGATAAAAAGAAAAATCCTAACCTCCAACAATTTCTTTTTTTACTGAGACTATTTCTTAATTCTGAACACAACCCTGGTGATCAGAGCACAGTCTCCAGGTGTTTTCTAGGACTTGTACTTAACAGGAGCACCTTTGGTTTATATTTTAAAACCTTTTCTTGGGTAAAAATCACCATGAGATGGGTTTCTGCTGTAATTACTTCTTTCCATGGGAGATGGTCCTTTGACCCTAAATCCATCCATTGCACTAACTCAAAGCATTAAAGGTCATGTCCTTGCCAACATCTCCCAAAGCAGAAGAACATTTTTTGGATGTGCATAGTAAATATAATCCACATTATTTTTTAGTAGTGGCTGAAATTTTTTTTCTTCTCTTTTTCTCTCCTTTTAGAAAGGTGCCATTTAAAAAAGCTTGGTGTTTCCCTTATTCCAGCAAAAATGCTGTTGATCTGTGGACCCCTGGAGTTGTTCCCATGGTTTGTTGTCTTGTTGACCTTGGGTCATTCATCAGTGTGGGTGGATGAGGGAAGTGACCCACCAAGGGAGTCTTTTTGGAAATCTGCTGAGTCCTGGAGTAACTGGAAGCCTGGGTGTGGTTTGAGAAGCAACTCTTGGCTTCGCTCCGCCATCGTCCGCATTCAGAATAAATTCACAGGCTGCTCAAGAGAACTGTTGTACATGATGTCTCCTTTTTTTGCTCATCATCTAACAAATAAATAGCAACTTGAGCACTGAATAATGCTGCTTTCAGAAGAGGCCTTCATGCATCTTCCTCCTCTGCGGGGAAAATGCTGTTGAATGTTCTAATGAATGCGTTTATTTTGGTGCTGTGGAAAAGACGTGGGTGGTGGCTGCTGGGGGGGTTGTGGTGGTGTGAATGGCTGTCTTGTGAAGCCTGTTGAGACAGCAAGTGCACTACAGGCCGTGTTTGTGGAAATGCTTACACTGCCCTGCCAGATTGCCCCGGCTGATGCACAAGCAGCTGGGAGGAGCTGGAGACAGATGGCCTAAGGAAAGAGAGAGATGAGCAGCATGCTCAGACCCCTGGATGTGTTTTCAGACCCCAGTTTGGACATACAGTTCCAGTTGGAGCTGCTTGCATCAGGACAAGAACTGAGATTTTATCTTTGCAGTGTGCTGATATTTCTCATTATTTTACTATGCAACCACAAATAAATAATATTTAAGGCAGTTTTACCCTACGTGTGCCACACCGACCTCACATCTGCGTATGGAAGCATAAAGGGTAGCATGGTTTAATGGTGGGCTTGGCAGTGCTGAGTCTCAATGAGCTACGATGACTTTTTTGGCCTTAGTAATTCTGTAGTTTCCCCTTTCCTTGTTTTTCTGTGGTATGACCAGTTGTGCAGCCTGCAGAGGAGGGCCTGGTTGCTCCATGGTGTGGACCTGCTGCCTGCGTCCAGCCCAGGGCTGGGATGGAACCCAGGAATCTCTTGCTGGTTCACACCCTTTCATGCCTGGCGTGCAGCAGGTCTTGTGTTTGCATTACCTTGTGCAGCTTCCCATCAGTTACAGAAACTCCCAGCTCTCTCCTCTGTAAAATCACACAGAATCACAAAATCACTAGGTTGGAAGAGACCTTCAAGATTGAGTCCAGCCCATGCCCTAACACCTCAACTGGACCATGGCACTGAGTGCCACATCCAATCTTTTTTTAAACACATCCAGGGATGGTGACTCCACCACCTCCTCAGGCAGATCATTCCAGTACTTTATCACTCTTTCCATGATGAACTTTTTCCTAATATCCAGCTTGTACTTCCCTTGGTGCAGCTTGAGGCTGCGTCCTCTCGTTCTGTCAGTTGCTGCCTGGAGAAAGAGATCAAACCCCCAGCTGACCACAACCACCTTTCAGGAGACTGTAGAGAGTGATAAGGTCACCTCTGAGTCTTTTCTCCAGGCCAAACACCCGCAGCTCCCTCAGTTGTTCCTTACAGGGTTTGTGTTCCAAGCTCCTCTCCAGCCTCATTGGCCCCCTCT